>JAHPZR010004995.1:30000-152500 GCA_019787425.1 Platygyra sinensis
TACACCAATGGCTCTAAAAACACCCTTAATTTCAGCTTTAAGCGCCTATATTTCAAAAACGGCACGGTGAAATTTTTTCTTACTATAGAATTTTGATAAGCAGGATAAGATGCAACTTTTGGCAAAGTTTGAAAAAATTCTGTACATGGGGTTCTGAGCCACCTTAAATTTTCGAAAATTTAAGGTGGCTCTGAACCCCATGTACAGAATTTTTGCAGGCCACAGTGTTGCTATGGTAACCTATTGCGTCACGAAAATAATACCAACGTGTTCACCAATGATTGGGCAGTTTTTTGATACCATAATTGTAGCATCAATTGATAAAGAGTGGTTATAATGGCACATCAAAATCTAAGTCTTTGTATTTGCTGGAAAGTGTTTTGAGCCACCTTAAGTTCATGTCACGAGACAACTCAGGCTCAATTACCAGCGGTTGTTTCGGGAATGAGCCCGCGCTCATCCCCCCTCATTCTAGGAAGGGAGGCACGCGGACTGAGACGGTGTCAAAAAAAAAAAATCTAACGAGTTCACTCTAGCACACGCAATGAAACACTCAAACCCAGTCATGCAGGCTAAAACAAACCAACCCAGTCGCGTTCCACTTGCTATCACATACAATCCTGCCCTTCGTTCTCTATCAACTATCATACAAAGACAAACCCTTACGTCTTCCCCACGATGCAACAGCGTCTTTCAAACCACACCATTTGCTGCTTTCTGACATTTTAGTTAGATTTAATTACGTCCTGATATACAAACTGACGTCACCAAGGGATCCTTTAGATGCGGCAAAAATTGCATCACTTGCCGCTATATCACCGACGGCCGTACAAATTATACCTTTCCTGCCAATGGGGAAATGAGAACCATTCATGATCGCGTATTGACTGCAACTCTAAAAATCTTATTTACGTGATGCATTGTCATTGTCTTCCTCCAGACCCACTGCAGTTTCAGACCATATTCTTCCCGACAATCATTCACCTAACGACATAAAACTGGTACCACTAGAGCTCATACATTCATCTCGTGGCGCGTTACGCAAAGCCAGGGAAGCGTACCTTATCGAAAGGGGTCAAATTCTTAAACCCAAAGGTCTAAAGTAATCTTATGTTTAACCCACTTATACCTTATTATATTCCATTTCATGATCTTGTGAATCATTGGTTCACTTTTTATTGATTTCCATTTTTGCTATCTTGTTCGTTATTAGTTTACTTCAACGGTCCACTTTTTATTGTAATACCATAGGCTTTTATCTTGGTTGTTTAAATTGTAACGTCTTTTCTCAGTTGTAAAAATTCCCTGAAGAAGTCAGACCGTGCTACATATGATGTCGTATTCCTCTGAGCACCCTAAGTGAGAGCAAAATCCGAAATTTACCCCCATTAGCGAGACGACGCCACTTTCATATGCAAGCCCCCCTTCCGGGGGGGAATATGCCGAGAAACACGTACATGTGTTCTTCTGAAGTTAGTAAGCATGCAAATTTCAAGAATTACAAATGAAACTTAATAGCGTCTTTTAAATGAAAACTCTTCCTTTTAAGGTAAAGTTGATGTTGTAAAAAGTTCCGTTATGATCTCCTCTCTGAAGATTGAAGTGAGTGACGGCAGTGTTCATGCCACGAATACTTTGACGTTATCAGTTTTCCGAAATTATTTTCACGGAGCCGGTCGGGATAATAACTTGGAGTTCCTTGACGGTAACAGATTCTTGCTATATTTCGTTAAACAACTGCGCTGCTCCCCGTTAACAACGTTAAAAGAAGTAACTGACTTTTATCAATGCACTGCTGCTCTATAATTCATTGTGTTATCGGTTATTCTACAGTCAATCAGTCTTCTCCGTCCCAATAATTCTCAGGAATTTCCTCAGGTTTGTACATCCATGTTTGTTTATGATATCGCTGATGTATTCCAATGTTTTCAATCGCCTTCATGTCATCTTCATCAAGTTTTATATGAAGTGCTTCAAGATTCTCTTTGATGTGATTTTCAGAGACAGCTTTAGGCAGGACTGGAGTTCCACGCTTGATGCCCCAAGCAAGAGCGACCTGTGGTTAAAGCAGAAAAAGGCCTTCAGAATTTAGATTGTAAAGTGAGTTAATATTTCGCAGACTTTCCAAGCTTTAAAATTTTCTTCATTTAGTATTATCGATATAAATATCAACACAAGCGATCGCCGGCAAGTGGTATGTACTATTCATCCGTTTCCACGAGGAACCTGACAATGTTTCTTAACTGCTAGCTTCGTTTCGTTTTTTTAAACCCAACTCACCATGATTGGCAACAATAGCCTGTGATATTCACTTGTGAAGTTTGGATGCCTCGCGGACCTACATTAACACTCTCCCACACCCTCTTGTGTCAGCTCACGTGAAATGCATTCCATACATGATGTGTAAGTACGCGTGTTTAGACGCTGCTGATCCTTACCAAAGCAGTGGAAGTGTTATGTTTCTCCGCAATTGTTTTCAGCACTGGATTTTCCAACAATATCGGTTCTGTTGACTTGTTAGGATAGAAACTCTCTGGTCTATCAGCTGATCCCAATGGTGAATATGCTGTTACAATAATGCCTTAAAAAGATATTTCAAGATGCTACTCACTTAAAGTCACAGGTGACAAATTACTTCTTAATTTTGGCGCGAAATTTCATTGTTAATTTATAATTTCACATATAAAATTGCAAATTTGCCATGGCAACTTTTGGCACCGAATTTCTTGATACAATGAACAAGTCAAAACCCACAAATTTGTAAGCGCAGAAGTACATCACCTAGTTCCAAGTGATATGCTTCTGGTAAGTGCAATTTGTCACCTAGGATATTTAATCAAGTAATAATTTCACTTGTGCTTCAGAATTTTGACAACAAGTGTTGAAATTATTTCCTAATTTCACTCGCCACTATTTGATTGCCCATACCAATGCTCCAAAACACACGCACAGTTCTATAGTTAAAGCTCAGTGGACGATTCAATTGTGAATAATATAATAAGGAAAAAAGCAAATGCTCATACAGAATGGCTGGACGTCCAGCCAAATTTTTTATTATCTTCTCTACATCAATACTATATTATATTGTAAGTAACTTAACTATTGCTTGTCTGCCTAGTTTTTCTTAGCCTTATGTTTAGAGTCAGCTAATGCCATTTTTTAAGCTTCAAATCATTGTTTTCTTTCCCTCTTTTGGTATACATGTAAATGATGTTGTTGTTGTTGTTGTTGTTGACCATGCAAATGACAGCCACTTGAGCAGTACATGTAAGTTCATTCATGAAGTTCTTTCTTTGATGTTGTACAAGGTGGTTACGGAAAATAACTTTTTTGTCTACAGGAGGTCAAGCCATTCTGTATTAGCATTTATTTTGACAGACCTTCCATGTGGTTGGCTCTTTTCCATATTATCAATTTGAGTCTAAGCTTATCTATTTTAGCCAAGTTTTACACTCTGACGCTCTTTGTACGATGTCTTGCATTGTCTTGGTTCAACATACAGAGAAGAGCTAAATAAACGGTCTCCAAGTTTAAGTAAACAGGGGCTAAATAAATGGTCTCTGAGTTTTCATCTCGACTCTCTTTCACGGATTAGTGCAAGCGGAAAAAAAATTTCTATAGAAAGCTTGTGTTTAATTTGTATGCATTAAAGAAAATTTTCAATTTAATCTATACATAGCCAAAATGTAAAGTTCTATGGTACAGCTCATTGGTCTTTATGAATGGAACTGGCACACTTTGATTATGTTAAAATCCACTTTTTGCAACTTTTGTGACATTTTGGAGCTTGCTGCAGATAGAATTCCCAAATTTATGACTAAAGGACTCATCTTTCGAAAGCTATGGTCATGTGATTAACAATACACTGAACATTAGCACTAACATTTTAAATTACTAACAGTAAAATCAGAGTTTAGCTTCTGTTTGTACCTTTAGTTTTGGAGAAGGTTACGAGCTGTTCTTGTGGCAAATAAGGATGAAGTTCCACTGTCAAATAGACAACAAACACTAAACTTAACCCTATGCATTGTACCTTGATTATACCCAGTCACTGAGATAATTCACATTAATTTTTCTTACAATTTTAAGGTGTATCACCATACCCATACCCACCCCCCCTTCCCATTTTGCGGAATGAACTTAACACCCATCACAGAAAATGGAAAGCGTGCCAGTGCAAGACTTAACTGCTGTTGATAAATGTGGTGCATGAAACATGCTTAATCTATTTTAATAAATACATAATTCTCAAAGAAATAGCTTTAACATTTTCAACCATAAAAACCCAATTGCATACCTTGATTACAGGTTGGCGGTATCTTAGCAGTTTCCAGAAGAGTCCGAGTCTTTTTTATGGTAAAGTTTGAGATTCCAATGGCTTTACAGAGGCCCATATCAACAAGCTTCTCCATGGCCTGTATAAATAAAACATGTGACCATTCAACACCTGGTTGTATCAGAGACTGTGTGACAAAATGTGCCACAAACCATACAGCTGTCTCTAAATCCTGCAACGTTTTACAAACTGGATCAATTTGACAGCTGACTAGGAATAATTGAAATGGAATGGATTGAAATGCAAATTTAATTAACTGAGTTTCAATTAATTAAACTTCATTTATGTGAAGGCTTCGGTGGAAAAAGGGCGTTAGGTTTTTTACTGAAAAGTGAACTTTGTCGAAAACGCTCCAAATTTCGCATGCAGTTTTGTTTCCGTGTGTCAAACAATGTTCTGCATGTTTTTTCCCTGAAGTTTGCTTCCTTTTTGAGATATTACGTATGCAAAAAAACACATTTTTCCAAGGGCATCCTCTGGGGACCTTTTGTTGAATGGAAAACAAAAGAAACCTTTTGTTTCGCTAAGCGATCAACTCACTATAATACCTTAAGCTCCTACTACTGCTTCGTTAGCACAAGCGGATGAGGCGCTGAACGGGCCAGATTCGAATTTGTTTTGCCGTGACACCGGTTCGACACGAGGTCGCTCAATTTTTTTTTTCGCTCTGTTCCTTTTCTTTTTTCAAAAATGAAGATATCTATTTTAAAGAAAATGCGTATAGAGCGGGAATCTGGAGAGATTTTTTTATACAGCTTATTGTGACGTGAGACAACACGTGAATTTCGATCGAGCGTCAAAGCAAAGAGAAGTGATGCATGATGCAGTACAGCTCTTTCGACTAATATCTTAAGCATTGTTTTTAAGTACCTTGTAGCCTGCCTGGTGGTTGATAGGCATCATAAAGCCTTGATAACCCGTAAGTCACCAGCATGTTTTAAAGAAGCAAAACGTGTTCTGTAACTTCCAACGCAACTGATATCAGCGGCAAGTCAGTTATCAGCGTTCGAAGTCAGGTCGATCCAGGCAGCAAAGTCCAAGAGCAGTTCTTGCCCAAGAATAAAACCCTGTCGTGAGTTGTGGCCCATTTGCCAAGCGTTGCTAGCTTCAAAGTTTGGAAAATGAGAACTGCTTTTAGACTTATAAAATTTTTCTTGCATCATCCTCCATGTTTACCCGCGCACGAGGTGTAACAGAACCTTCCCGGCATGCATTTCGATCACGTTCGGCAAGACAAGCCAAGACAAGACGAGACAAGACAAGACTCCGTAAATCACAATAATATTTAACTAATTACAGAGCGTGTTTTTTTCCTTTTTTATTCCAACATAATAATGGCCAACAAGAAGCGATCGATTGATTCAAAACGTAGATCTGTGATCCAGGTTGCGTTGATTTTACTTCAAATCGGCATGATTTGTAGTGTTTTAAACTTCTGGGATCAGGGGCCATGCAGATGTAAGGAGAGAGACCTGTACGTTGCACAGAAGGGTTAATCTGTTAATCTGTCAGCCCTACATTTTTAAGCTTATACGTTGCAGGCAGTTAAAATGAAATAGAGATAGTTGCTGTGACGCTTTAAAGTGAAATCAACATTTTAACCTTTTTAGGCCCGAAATCGACGTTTTCGAGTTTACGTGCTGGGTGAAATGAACAGCTTGCTGGATTTGAAGTGAAATCAACATCCTTGCCGTCATGCCTTAACGCGAAATCGCGTAAAGTGAACTGGCTGTAATTTGAGTGAAATTAACGTCTTTGCGGTCGCGTGATAACGTGAAATCACAATTTTAACGGTTTTAAAAACCTGAAATCAACATTTTTTAAGGTTACATCTTGATTGTTCTCCTTGGCCTAACACTGCACTAACCCTAACGCGTCCTGACCTTAACTCTAACGTTATCCGAAGCGCTAACCCTTTTTCAAGCGGTAACCCTAGTTTCAAGCGGTAGCCCTAAGCGTTAACTCTAAGCCTAACCTTGTTCCGTAACCCTAGTTTCAAGCGGTAACCCTAGTTTTAAGCGGTAACCCTAGTTTCAAGCGGTAGCCCTAAGCGTTAACTCTAAGCCTAACCTTGTTCCGTAACCCTAGTTTCAAGCGGTAACCCTAGTTTCAAGCCGTAGCCCTAAGCGTTAACTCTAAGCCTAACCTTGTTCCGTAACCCTTCAACGCTAGCCCTAGTTTCGAGCGGTAACCCTAACCCTAAGTAAAACCCTAAGGGTTTAAGTCCTTGCGGTGGCGTGATAATGTGAAATCAAAATTTTAAGTCTCTGTAAATGACCTGATATCAACATTGTCTAGCTTGCGCATTGCGGGAAATTAACATCTGGCTGTAATTTGAGTGAACCGAACGTCTTTGCGGTCGCACGTTAACGTGAAATAAAAGTTTTAACGGTTTTAACCTGACATCAACACTTTTTGAGGTTACACGTTGCAAAAGATCAATATTTTGCTGGATTTTAAGTGAAATTACCGTCTTTGCGGTCACGTGCTGACGTGACAACAAATACAGGGTTTTTTGCATACGTAATATCTCGAAAACGAAACAAACTTCAGCCAAAAAACATGCAGAACATTGTCTAACGCACCCAAACAAAACTGCATGCGAAATTTGGAGCGTTTTTGATAAATTTCATTTTTGAGTAAAAAACCTAACGCCCTTTTTCCACCGAAGCCTTCAATTGATCTTCACACTGGTAGCAAATTTGTTACTTTATGTGTGAATTGTATCAACTACAGGCCAGTTCACTGGTAACATCAAGGGTCCATCAAATATACTCAGCCATAACAGGTGATATCCAAACCGGCTCCCAAAAGAGCTCTAGTTCAAAATTGGATATGTAGCAGAGTATTTTTGAGGAAATTTGAGGTGTTTGAATAGCCAGTGAAACACTGTCTCTATATCTTCTCAATCGAAACAAAAATCAAGGAGTAAACAGAGAAGTAAAATCATCAAAATCAACGCTTATTAAGACCGGGTATCATGGTCATGATTTTCTTTGTTTTAACTTCAAGCAGTTAAAGAAAGGTCTTGCAGTGCAATCTCAATCATCTAGATATTGGTATGGAATATTTTAGTGTGCATATATCAAGGGTCACTCAAGACTCAGGTGTGGTCTTTGAACAAGAAGTCTGTTTTCCCAAGTCCACTTTCTTGAGTATGCACCAACTTCATCTCACAATCTCCTTGACAAAAAGTGCTACTCAAGATGGCAGCTCTGCAATGAGAGAGTCACCATCTTAAAAAGCATCCATGACCAGAGCCTGGGATGAGGTTAAGTATGAAAGATAAGATAACCTTTTGGTAAATAGATTCATCCTCTCAAAGGTTTTTCAGAAACTATTTACAGTAACAATGATAATAAGAAAAACAATCTCTCCTATAAAAAAATGCTACCAAAATGTCATGATATAAAAATAAGTCAGGCTATGAAGCAGTTTTTTTCGGCAGCTTTACAATGTAAATCTCTTGTAGGGATTACACAATGTACCTTCCAGGTATTTGCTATGCCTTCAGGGGAATAACCAATCACACCATCATCAATGCATCTGGGATATGGTGAATCTTTTTTAAACGCCAAAGGAAAATGCACCTATTAAGTAAAAACAAACAAGCTGAAATCTTCTTAAATCTGGCTCTCTTTTATTTTGATCTTATGGAAACTTTTTAGAGCAGTTTGCAATCCAGTGTTTAAAAAAAACATGTTTTGCATAACCAGGGAGCCAAGGTCACAGAAAAAATGAAACTTTTTACCAAGTACAAGTCCAGGTAGTCCAATTGCAGATTTTTCAGAGTCTCCTGGCAAGCTGGCAAGACATCTTCAGGTGCATGGCAGTTACACCTGTGATAAACAAGAAAATAAATAGAACTTTAACACTGGGTGGAGATTACGATCTGGTATTTAAAAGTTAATCAAACAGATGTTTTTAAAGGCTGATATGGCTTCAAGGTTGACAACAAACATGTATATTTGGTTGTGTTTTCTTTGTTTCCAAGCCTCAAGTGTGAGACAAAAATTAATAAACTTTTATATAAATGAAAAATACATTCATTAATCCAGCATCACTTTGATTCTAAGCATCAAATTTGGAATAGTCAACTGAATATTGTAACCATGCAATCGTAGCATTCATTCAAACATCGAATGTTGATTGGACTAATGACAATGGCAGATTGTCTTTTAGTTGGTATGCGTAAATACTTGGCTTTTGTAGCTTCTATGTATATATAATGTTCACTCAAGAATATTAGCATTCATCACACTTACCTGGCTACCACCAATTAATAATTAACAATTCCATAACATCTGAAATGGTTCAGTATATCCCACATTGTAAATTTAGGTAGCTTTGAATCTTGGGAAATTTCCCTTGTATACATGGTGACCCTGAATGTTTAACAATTATTCACCAAAGTGGAGGTAAATATCCACCACTTTCACCAACACCGAGGTGAATAATTGTTTTAGTATATACCACACAAGCTGAATAACAAGTGGACCAAAGAGTAACTATATTTGGTGACAATATACTGACAAAAGCCATTTTGTTTCTGGGAGGTGAATAGTACTTGGCTAATCACCTCTGGGCTAGCCAATCAGCCTGTGTGAAAAGTACTATTCACTTTTGAGGAAATACTAAAGAGACTTATCTCCTCTCTCATGGGAAAGGAAAGAGCTGATTCCTATATAGACCTCCAAACACATTTCTGGCTGACATTTTCACCCTTTTGTGACATGCACATACATGTATTCTGTATTTGGATAAGCTAATCAACATTCAATATTCAAATGGGTGCTGTACAGTTCAGTGATTATAGCATTCAGTTGACTAATGTATTTGAAATTTCAAGCCCTGAAATGAGGCGGCACTAATTAATTATGAACACATTTATCATTTTTTAGGCGGAATGCTCTAGGCATTTTGACTGTTAGTACCCTCTCTTACAGCACTGATTATATTACCGTGAACACCTAAAATATGTCTGGAATGTTTATTGTGTTGTAACCAACTTCACACCACAGAAACCACAGGACACGAACCGTTTCCTATCGGCCACGGAACAAATTATTTTTGTTTTGTTTAAGGATGCAAACTGTCTTATTAGGAATTTAAAACACTGCTGTTCCCCAAGATTAGTGCTGACGACCGCATCCAGGTCATCGTTCGAGTTTAGAAAGAAAAGATTTAGAAGCCAACGTGACGCGACGGCGACCAGCTTTCCATGCCACGACATCACATGAAGATAATAAAAAAATCAACAATCGTGATTAGCATAATTCTTGATAATATTTTTTTGTAGAACAAGGGTTGATTTGCGTGGGCTAACAATTGAACCCTCGAACTACTGTGCCGGCAGAAGTTCCTTGATCGCAAGATAGACCGCCAAACAAATTTGCGATTAGGCGTAACAAATTATTCCGATTTCGATCGTTACAAAAAGTTAGAAAATTCGCGCGCCAAACTGTCGCGTGCGTCCACCCGGCACATCAGCTTAATTTACTTCAAAATCGCTCAGACCTGTATTCTTCGGTAAATTATAGCACATAGTGTAAAGAAATGGGCAGGAAAAGTAATTGTTTACTTGTAAAAAGACTGAATGTTGAAACAAAACGAAAATAATTTGTTCCGTGGGAAACCGTTCATTGCTTGTGGTTTCTGTGGTGTAAAGATCTCGCATGTGATTGGTTACAACACAATAAACATTCCAGACATATTTTAGGTGTTCACGGTAATATAATCAGTGCTGTAATATTCTTTCGTTTTCCACAGTTGTGTGCATGTGCTGACCCTTAACGACACAAAAAATAATGACTGATGCTATTGAACATGATTCTGTTATCTTTGGTTGAATACCTACCAGAGCTTTGATGTGACAAAGACATCTTCCCTCCTCACATTTCCTTCTTTGAAGACCTCTGTGAAGATTTCACCAATTTCATCTTCGTTTTCATAATCATGCGCACAGTCAATGTGTCTGTACCCATACTTCAGGGCAAGTCTGACAGCTTTACCGACCTCTCCCCTCATAGATTTCCAGGTCCTTTAATCACAGAGAACACTCCAAGGGGCTTAGTAACCAGGCAGACGTTGAACTTGACATGATAAATGCAATATCTGCAGCAGATATTGCATTTATCATGTCAAGTTCACAAGCTATTGTGAATTGATTGAATGCTCTCGACCAATCAGATTTTTCATAGTGAGTCTGGTGTATAATAATAATATTTATCAGACAGTATTTGAACTAATTCAATAACCCCGCAGGACTTACCCCAGAGCAATGGAAGGCATAACTGCTCCATTGTTGAGCTTTACTGCAGCGGCAGCCGCCTATCGAAATAAGCATGAAATTTTAACAAATATCAATTAGATCGGACTGGACCTTTGCATTGTCCACTTATTACAGAGGATCATCTAGCCAGCCAACAAGCTTTTGTGCGCAAGATTCAGGTTGAAGCGGAAAACTGATACGTATTACCAAGCAAGGTATTATCGTTTGTTTATCAGTGAACTTACCATTGTAATAACCGCCAGTTAGAACTACTTCAAAGATTCAAATAGAACGCCGGAAAATCCAGAAGGCGATCGGCCAAGACACGAGCCACTTTTCGCCACTGAGCACTCTCGCTCTATTCGCCACGGGAGTAGGACTGGCACGACCCCTCTCCCGCGAAAATGCCGTCCACCAGCAAAATTAATGGTCTACCTCTGCCGAGTTTCTCAAAAATTAGTTTTCAAAATACTGCAGATCAAGCCTTCTTCCCGCCTAGCCTAAGTGTTCCCGTACTATTGCGCTCAAAAAGGAAATCTCTGAAAAACTATGGAGACAGACCAGGACTGACGGGATAGGGGCTGTAAAATCGGTCTGGGGACTAAGCGACTGAATAACTACAGATGTGGAGATGGAATGCTTGCTAAACACCCTTGGTGGATCCGCCATACACCATAGTGGGATTAGGGCTGGTTTGGGGCTTTTATTTCGATCTGTTTTGTCTCTGCCCTCTGGTGATGGGACACACACATGCTTGATTGACGTGAATAAAAAATATTAGTATAAATTTACCGTAGTCTATTGTGAATCCGTGAATTTGATTGGCTATTATAACATAGCTATATGCTAGCGCGCGCTGTGATTGGCTAATTTTCTATGAAAAAGAAATGGATGGTTCATAGAGATGGTTCATGCTGACGCCATCGTCGGTGATATTTCTTGCCAGCGAAAGTTTTTCTCACAACTTTTTTCGAGTAAAACTTAACTTTAGCTGTTACTAATAGCTAGTGTTTTTTCAACATTTGAGTTAGGGTTTCTCGATGACTTTGGAGACTTGGAAAATTAATGTGTCTGAAATGGTTGCAGAAACATCAGTGCTACCGGTGAAAACAACACGTGCACGCGCACGTGCACGTGTAGCGAAACGTGCTGTCAGTGAAAACAACACGTGCACGTGCACGTGCAGAACTTGCAATAGCCCTTTTCACGGTTAGCTTTTCTCATTTGCATTACAATGAATTCTAGCATGTATGTGAGGCAATTTCGGGCTATTTTGCAGTTTTAGCCCGAAATTGCCTCGCATCCACGTTGGATTACATTGTAATGCAAATGAGAAGAATTAACCGTGAAATGGGCTATTTGATAAGTGCAGAAAAAGCGACTTTTCAGCGTGAAAAATGTCTTGCTATGTTATAAAAGCAATGGACAATGCCTAGCGCGCGTCCATCCAATTCGGGATCCACTTGGATAGTTGGGAGAGCACTTAGGTAGCTAGAGATGCTCTCGGCTGCGCCTCGAGCATCTCTTACGCTACCTTCGTGCTCTCCCAACTATCCGCGTGCATCCCGAATTGGATGGACGCGCGCTAGGCATTGTCCATTCCTTTATATTACCGTTTTCTATTTAACAAATTGACGTCAGTTTTTTATGCGTCTGTCCTGTTATTGATCATGAATTTCGTCATAACATTGTCAAAGTAGCTGTGGATCCACGAGGCGATAGCCAAGTGGATCCGCAGACTAACTTTGACATAGCCTGCGTGGCAGGCCGTAGAAAGGGAGGGAGGAAAGTCAAAATGAGCGCGCGATCCTCCCACATCCGATTTTCTCGCGCTTCACTGGCTCGTTTTCCCCTTGCCCTCCCCTGCGGACGCTTGCCACGCAGGCTACCTTTGACAATGTTATGACGAAATTCATTGTCAATACCAGGACAGACGCATTAAAAACTGACATCAATTTGTTTTTTACGATAACAAATTGTCGAATTGCCCACTCTCGCTCGCTGACGCGTCGCATGAATTTTAAATTAGTGCCTGTCCGCATATTGACGATAAAAATTAGCCAATGAGCGCGCGTGAATTTCTGTAGTTGTCGTAAAAATAACAATACGCATCAGTGCACATCGCGCATCACGTTTGAACCTGATGTAACATACAGTGTAATAAAACAGTTCTTTTCCACGCGTTACTAGCCATTTTTTTCTTTTTATGCAATGAGACTACGGTAAATTTATACTAAAACAATTAAACTTCTCGCCCTCGTTTCCTACGAGCGATAGTCAACTCGGCTGCGCCTCGTTGACTACCTGCTCGCAGAAAACTCGGGCACCCCGGTATCACCCCACTTGTGGACTAATGCAATGCAAATCCTGCATTTTAATTGGCTACGCTACTAGAGGACTATAAGTAGTCATCGAGTAGCGAAATTCGCCGGTTTTTCTTTCTTTTTTTTTTCCCGAATAAATATTTCTTCAACTTGCATTTGTTGACTTTATTATTGCCTTTTCTGTACTGTCCGACTAGTTGGGTGATACGAAAACAATTAGACCCTTCGCTCTTAAGGGCCACGGGTCAATAGCCCCATTCGGCTTAATTAGCCTACAAATGATAGCCACCTGCCACTGGATCTAGGTATACACCCTGAGAGTTTGCAGGCTGGACAATCTAAGAAGTTTTGGGCACATGCTTCAGTGTCACGCAATGCTCCCCTGAACATTGTGTGACAATCCAAATGGGTCGTCCGTGCGACGTCCGCGCGCAGATTTTTTGGGGTCATAACGCAATCTTAGCAATGCGTAGGTGGCTAGGCTTCAGTCCGCTTTCCTCTGCTTTTCTGTGATCTGACCTGATATATTCTGCTGAAAGCGTTAAAGGGGACTCTCAACAACTGCACATATGCAAAATAGCTTTTTCATATCGGCTAAAAATAATTATGCTTGTTTTTTGGAGGGGATTTTTATCCTATTTATCGTGATATGTAAGGTGCTTCTAATTTAATATTTTATATAACTAGCGATATAAAATTATTTTGAGGTCAGTAAACCAAACGCTCATTTTATTTTTGACACTTGTAAAATTGCTAACTAGTGCTTTCATTAACTCTTTTACCTAGGGAATAATACTCTGATAAAATATTAAATGACTAGAGGATCCTGGAAAGTGAGACTTGGACGTAACATCCCCCCTGCGACCCCTACTACCAAACAGATTACTCATACCCATATTGCACTCCGTTGGCAAATTATCTCTATATTAATTTAGTCAACATATTGCACAAGCATTCTTTCTGTGCTAGTTCAGTCTTCATCGTCCCAGTGTTTCTCGGGAATTTCATCTGGTTTATACATCCATGTCTGAGTAATGTATCGATGATGTATTCCAATGTTTTCAATCGCCTTCATGTCATCTTCATCAAGTTCTACATGAAGTGCTTTAAGATTCTCTTTGATGTGATTTTCAGAGACAGCTTTGGGCAGGACTGGAGTTCCACGCTTGATCCCCCAGGCTAGAGCGACCTGAGAAATGGGAAAAATAAATGAACAATTTAACCTCAAAATTCTAACTTTTCATTTTGTCACATAATAGGCCATTTCCAAATTCCCACGTGCCTCTATTACAAAGCGAGTTTAAGTGCAAAACCATTCTTATGAAAATGACTTTGGTTTGCATGAAAATGAAACCGCACGCAGAACTCATTTTCATATAAAAGGTTTCACTTTCCCCCAGGGGGGATCCCATGTAAAAAGAGGTCAGAGGTGCTCGTCAAAAATTTCAAAATCAACCCCTAAGGGATACGAAGATCCTGACACTTTGTGGGCGTGGCTTGAAATTTTTTCTCCACTTTAGAAGAGGTACCAATTCTTACATAACAACAACATGATATTATGTAAATTCTAGGAGAAACGTATACTCGAAAGAAAATCCGAGTCCCAAATCAAATCCCATCTGGGTCTCCGAGTCTACGTTTCTCCTAGAATTTACATCATTCTTACATAACACATTATCTCCTATCATTGTTTTTTGGCTCAGCAGGTATGCTAAAAGGTACCACAAAAGCTTCCACTGTGGACCTTGAGGCTGACCACCGTATGAGATACCAAAACATCTTTTTAATCCTTATAAAAAGGTATAATAAGCACGCCCATCCTATTTATATGGGAGTCCCCCAACACTCCAGGCTACTACCTCTGTCCCGTCAGTGCTCAGCAACTTTTGGTGTTTGTTGCAACTTCTTGTGGTTCTAGCAACCTCAAGCAAGTTTTGCCTTTCTGAGCAACAGTTGAGTAAATATAGGTTTAGAGCACACATCAAGCATGAAAAGTCTCAATGATTTCATAGAAAACTTCAATTTACACTCCAATTTCTTCAATGTTAATCAACCAAGTTTGAAGTTCCCCCATATTATACAGTAAGACGTCAAGTGAACCATGTCTTTAATTAATGGTACATTAGACTTAAAGAGTATTCTTAAAGTTCACCCAATGGCCCATATTTACAAGCAACTCAAGTTTCGAGCTTTTTTTCTTGACCGATATATTTTTGCAAAGAAAAAAAGTAAACCTTTTAAGTAATGTTTATATAAAAATATCAAAAAAAATAAACAGCAACTTCTTGGATTTTTGGCAATTTTTAGTGACTATTCAGCATTTCAGTGAGCAATTCTTCAGCAATTCACAAGCACAATCGGGACAAGCCTAGCAATTACCCATGATCACTTGGCTGTTTACAACGGGTCTGCCTGTATGGCTTTTAAAGCATTTTGTGTGATCACAAAGAAATTGAAGACAACGATAATCAGATTCAGATCTTGTATACCTTAAGCTACATTCCCTCCAAATCCTGCCAAGCATTCATGTCCCTTTTTTGAAACCCCCCTGTGACACACCCCACCCCATTATGTGGAGAAAAATCGGCCCATTGGCAAAACAATATTGCCATAAACTCACATACCAAGGCAATAGTGGTCTTATGCTTATCAGCAATCTTCTGCAGCACAGGATTATTCAACACAACAGGATCACTGTCTGTATTAGCACCAGGGCGGTCAGGTGACCCCAATGGAGAATATGCAGTCACCACAATCCCTAAATAAAACAAGCATTTCTGATTATGAAGCTCATTTTCCTATTGGATTTCAAAGAAGATATTTATACAACTGATTAACACCTTCAGGTGGCACAGTGGCATATTAAATGGTTAGTGTCTCTGGATCTTAAGAAATCTGGCCTGTAGCTAGGCCTGGGGGGAGCTCAGATGTAAAAGTACAGCTATGCTTGTCATACCCTTTACATGTAGGGGGTTAAAAGACCAGGCTTAATACCTCTTAGGGCATTCATCCTTAAAAAGGCCCACAGAGGGAGCTCTGAGCTTAAAACCCTCAGTATCAGTTAATGTGTTGTTTTTTGAATTGGTTTCTCTTAGGGCTGAAAACGTTTTGAAGCCAGGTTCCATTCTCATTCTCACAAGCCATTTTCTTCTGGTCAGCACCAAGAATTGCTACCTCTTGCTGGACCCAACTTGCTGAGTATGCATGGCACAGAGTATTTTGTTTTGTTTTTTAGCCAATCAGATTGATTTCACAAGCTTGGACAGGAAGTCAGTGGATCGCAGACTTCTAGTGTCTCTGCACATGCTCAGAAGATTGGATCTGGCCAGAGGTCGCAATTCTTGGTGCTGACCAAAAGCAGTGTGGCCATGTCCACAAAACAGTATCTTGGTACCTCTTATTAATTATGCCGATGTCTTTTTTATATGGGAGTCCTGCGCAGTAAGTTTTGCTTAGCTGGAGATATTTTTCTGCAGTCAAGCGAGTCACTTTACTATCTATTCACTCAGGAGTACAAAAGCAGTTGGATGATTAATTTTTGCCACTGAAACAATGCAGGGTGGGGAGGGAACTAGCCTGCGAACACAGACGTATTTCCGGCTGTCGTGTCTCCGCCGAAATAGTTATTTTCGGCGGAGACACGACAGCCGGAAATACGTCTGTGTTCGCAGGCTAGGAGGGAACCTGCAATAAATTAAACCAACACCCAATCCAGAGGGTGGAGAAGCTGTCGTTCAGTCCTTGCCATTTCATGCTGAAGAAACTGGAGTTCTCACTGGCATTAATGAATCACCTGGTGCGATTACTCCAGATTAGGGCAAGGAAGCCTGCAACTTTGATTAATTCCTTAACTGTACTTGCAAAGAATTTAGCCATAAAATCATTTATAATCAATTTGCCTGTCAATTAAGGTGCAAGAATGTAGTCATGTGTACCATTCACAGCATAAGACATTTTCCTGAAGGGTTCTAGACAAATAAATAATATAAATAAAAATAATATCTTTATTTACCCTCGGCAGTGTTCATAGCATAAGAGCTAGTGGGGCCGAGCAAACAACTGAAACAAATAACTCAAACTGAACATAATAAGATAAGAGAAACAATTTACATTGGATACAACTGTACATAAATATATGTTAGATACTAATTTCCAACTTCCTACTGGGCCTAGACAGATTTAATTATGGTATGCTAAACTAAGATTTAAGCAGTGTATTAATATAATCAAAATTACATCAGTCGCCAATTGATGCTGATGTCTGTTAATTACAGTCTGTAGTTACTGCTTCCCTCAAACCCAGTCAAAATATCAAGCAGTGATATAATTAAATTACATAATGACTCACCCTCGCTGGCAGAAAACTTTAACAGCTCTGGTTGAGGTAAATATGGGTGTAGCTCCACTGTGGAAAATATCATCAATTATAAAGAAGTTATAAAGGTTATGTAAGAAAGTAGCATGCATTCTCTATCACTAGAACTATGACTTTACACTTAATATGTTAATAAAAATCTGTCATTTTAAACATCACAATTACATGAAAACGTTATTTAGTACCTTTTAATAATTAACAACTATTCACCAAAGTGGAGGTGACTAGCAGTGGATATTTACCAAGCCACAAAGCAGCGAGGTGAATATCTAACGCTAGCCACCGACACTGAGGTGAATACATGTAGTTGTTTTAGTATATACTAAAACAGTGAGATAATATACACCACAAAAAATTCATTTGGATGATTTCCTCGCTTGCACAGATGCAAACCGGGACACCATTTTTCCTGAGTTGTTCGGAGGTAAATAGCACAGGATATTCGGAGTTTTGACGAGCCAATCAGCGCACGTGCTTAACACTATCCACTGTTTTAGTATATACAGTACTAATTCTAATACTTTACTCCATGCTACAAGGAGTTCATGAACAAAGAAATAATGCACTAATATTTACTTTCATATTTTATCATCATCAATATAATCATAACCCAATCATTAGAATTGTATAACTCCTGTTGCTGGGTTCCATGGTTGTTTATTGATCATGTAATATATCAAACACGAGAGGCAGTGTTTCCTTGGGATATCCAAACACCGACAAGAGAGCTGAAAGTACGACACACGGTGGAGTGGCTAGTATTTTTGACAAAATATGAGGTGTTTTGATAGCCAATGAAATGCTGTCTTGAGTGTTTGATTCTGAAATAAAATTGTCAAATTTATTTAAACTAATTAAGATTGGGTATATAAACCTCTTCACAATTGCGATTTTCTTTGTTTTTACTTGATGAATTAAAAATTAAATGAGTTTGAGAAGACTCATTGATATTATTAGTATTATATTGATTCAGGTCATTACCTTGATTACAAGCTGGCGCTATTTTAGCAGTTTCCAGAAGAGTCTTTGTTTTCTTCACTGTAAAGTTTGAAATTCCAATGGCTTTACATAGACCTTTATCAACAAGCTGCTCCATTGCCTTTAAAATATCCGGAAAAGAGTGTTGATTGGCTTATATCAAGGCTGATCTTCAGAGTCAATAAGCCAATGCCTTGCAGATTTGACATCTTGTAATAAGCAGTCATTCTATTAAGGTTAAAGGCTTAATATCCAAGTGCTAGGGAAAGTCACTGACTGAGTCAATTCAACCCCAAAAGTTTACAAACGTAGTAAATCTTACTTCAGTCTACACAAGCCAAGTGGCCCATCAGGCGGGAGCTTATTCCAGTTGCGGTAACATGAAGCTACTAGGAGAATTTCTATTCCCCCTGGATGGAATGCTAGTCCTATTACAGGATTATCCCCCAGCATTAAGTTTGCCAGTACCCCATTCATACACCTGGGTGGAGAGAGGCACCATGAGATTAAAGAGTCTTGACCAAGAGCACAGCCCAATATCCCCGGCCACGGGCTTGAACCCAGACCGCTTGATCTGGAGACACAGCACAGTACCATGAGGTCACCATGGCTCCCACCCTTGTGTGTGTGTGGGGGGGGGGGGGGGGGGGGGGGGGGGTTACAGTAGAGATATTTTCTTAAACTGCACATTACTGTAAACACAGTTACCTTCACAGACAGAAATCTACACCTATAACCATCTGGTATCGATTAAGCGTTGTTTCACATAGCAGGGCGCGATGAAAGTGTCTCTGTCCGGATAGCCCGGGGCTAGTGGCAATGACTTTGTCGGGCTAGCGTTTTCGTATCGTAGTACTTTTGCCCGACGGGCAAGCACGTTGGTCACTCTTTTTCTGTGGATAAATTTTAATTTCGGGCCTAGCTCCTTCGTACCTCTCGGGCTAGTAATCTCACGTAATAGCTGGCCCAAAGGGGCGACCTCATCTTTTTCATAGTTTCGTCTCACCCTGACGATAGAGTTCCAATCTTACCCTGCCAAGTTCTTGGCTATACACGGTCAGGTGGAATTAACCAAGTGTACCCTCTGCTCACGGAACGTGGGAATAAAGGACATCTTTTTTAAAAGAATTTGGAATGTGTATCTGTTGGGAAAAATATAGTATCAAATGGAATTGGGCATTACTTTCAAAGCCTTCTTTGAAACATCTTACACAGAATACCTAAATTAAATTGCTTGTGACTTAAAAGAAGCATTAAATATGACTAATCATTAATAGTGATTCTGAGGACACCTTGGTTGTGGTGATCACCAACAGAGATTTGTGGTTAAAAACAGTCCAGAATATCAACACCACCATAAAAGAAGGTTCTGGAACTGGATAGGGCAATACACTAAGGCAGGGTTAGAAAAAACATAGCACACCCAACTTGATAGCCTGGAACGCTCAATTTACACAGAAACATGGCAGACAGAGAATCACATGACACCAGAAGCATCTTGGAAGACCTGATGGAAGCCAACTTGGTTGGTGCACGGCCAAAGGAGTGGCTCAAGACCCAGAGGTGGAAGGCAACTGTGGACTCCTTTTGCCACCCATATAGGAAGAACAGATGATGATAACGATTTATACTGTTATAATTATTATATTATGTTCCTTGTGGAGTGCATGAAACAATGTAATACATGTACGTGTCTAGAAGCCTCAACAGACTTCTGTTATGAAACTAACACAATAGCAAAAAAGAGAAAAGTAACTAGGAAAATGACACAATTAAAGCAAGGTTAATGCCACTGTCAACACATAAACAAAGACACTGTTTATGTGGGGAAAGGTAGGGGAGATAGTGTTGTTGTCCCAGAACCCGAGAGCTGCCTGCACATGCGAGGCCAGTACTCGAGGCTAGTGTCAATGGAGTGGCATATAACAGGGCGCGACGAAAGGGGCTGTCCGATAGCCCCGGGGCTTAGTGGCAATGACTTGTCGGGCTAGCGTTTTCTTGATCGGGGGGGGGGGGGGGGGGGGTAGGCTTGCGCCAGCGGCAAGCACCATTGTCCTCTTTTCCGATGATAAATTGAGCTTTTAGATCGAAAAAGTGCGTAGCAAGAGAAGCAACGTCTGCTGTGTCAAGCGTAAAAACATTGTTTGATTTTAGGTTGAAGTTAAACGAACTCTCACAGTCAAGATTCAAAATACTACGAACAATTAGTTTATGTCTATGCCTTGGTTATCATTACTTGTATTTTGCATAATATAAATAAATCTGATTGATTCTTTATACTTCGGGGAATAGCATCCCAGACCTGCGGGCTAGTACCCCTCAAGTACACGCTTGCCCGAAGGGCAACCTCCATCTTTTTCATTTTTCGTCTCCACCCTGATATCAGCCCATGAGATGGGTGTCACGAGGCACAGAGGCAGGGTGGCATGTACCAATGCCAAGTCGGAAGGATGGTAGTGAGGTGAAGTAGATGTACGCACCGTTTCTCACCCAACCTATAGGCAATGGTACCCAGTCATCACTTCAGTGTGGGACTGAAGGGTTGTCGCCAGAACACTTATCTCCCAAAACCGTTTGTTCAGAAAAGCAGCAACTAAAATGGTATTACAAAAATCGCTCTTTTTTTAACTATAGATGACCGGGAATAACAGCACAAATGGAGCAGATGTATGCTAGCAGCCTACAAAACAATGCTCTATCTGAGAGTGGCAACGGTAGAGATATGAGAGGAATGTGGAGGATGGTTGGGGAAATAAACACTTGAGTCCAGCAGCTTAACTGAATTGCAAATGAAGATTGACTGCAATCTCAAGCACAAACAGGGAAGACTGTGCGGAGCTGATCGGCTGGCAATCTGAGGAGCTGTGCAAGCTTCTATTTTCATTGGCAAGTAAAAATAGAGGGGGATACAAGTACATGCTTGCAGGACTTACAAGAGCGGGGAAAAGGTTGCCGGAAAAATACATCCATGGGGAGCATAAGTTTCAATTGAGCTTAACATTTATAACTCCAGTTTATGCTTCGGCAAAAACAACCATAAAGGGCTAGAGGTAACTATGGTAATTAACTCTGATAAAGGAGCAACTGAGGCCAGTGCCCCATCCTGCCCATGTTTATCACTGGTTTCTGTAGCATTAAATTGGCAAATACAAAAAGTATTATTTATACTTCTCTCTGGATAGACTGCGAACATTAGTCCATTACAGGGTTACTGCAAACATTACAAACACCAGAACCCATTTAAACATCTGGGTGGAGAGAGGCACCATGTAAGTTAAGTGTCTTGCCCAAAAACACAACCCAGGGACAGGCTCAAACCAGAGCTGCAGTCAATCTGGAGCTAGTTCACTAACCATGAGGCCACTGCAGCCCCCTTAAAATCAGACTTACCAAATATAAATCCAGATAGCTCAACTGAAGATTTTTTAATGTTGTTTGGCAAGCTGGTAAGACATCTTCAGGGTCATGGCTGTTACACCTAATTTGACAAAAGAACAAGAGAATCAGATGCAGGTGTTTCATGTACATATTCACTGGAAAGTGTTCAGTATCATTGCACACCTTATGACGTTATTAGTTCCCGGACTTGGAAACAACACTTGCATTTTTGGCAACTTTGGAGGGATAAAAAGTAAATGCATTGGAAAAGGACTTCAATTGGAAAATTATGAATCAGTACAACATAGACTTCAATTTTCCGAATAAAAACGGGGCAAAAATTATGTTTTGTATGCACTTTAAGGGTTGGGTTATTGAATCTGCCTGAAAAAAGAAGCACTCATGACTATTGACAAAGACAGAAAAGTATACACCGAATGCAAATATGGCGGACCACTCAGTCGTCGCCCGGGACGAGTCGAATGAAAGTGAGGCTAGTTGAGCTTCGATGTTTTGTTTTAAAATGCTTCCCCAGAAAACTCTTGCTTTGTGGTCAATCTGTTGTTTTATTTCGCTGTGCCTACGAGTTGCTGTGTTTCTAAATGCGACAAGAGGGGATAGAAATCTTCCACCATTAACTTCTTAGTGAAAATAGTGGATCAATGCAATTCATTGAGATGGAGAAAAGGAGTTCACGATCGCCGCGGGGACTAAAGTTTGTTTGCTATGTTTCAGGATAGAAGATCTCAGAAAAATCGTTTTAATGACGAGCTTATGTGGTGTCTGGTGATGTTCCAACACGGTTTTCATGGCCAATACCCTCCACAAGTTAAAGAAAAGGTCTTCTTTTTTTTTTTTTTTTACAATATCTACTCGACTTACAATACACTAACAAATACGGTGACAACAAGGGGCAAAGAAAAAATAGACGAAGAATGGATAATTAATTACAGCTTAAATTTACACTGAAATAGAGACATAAAAGACAGACCAAAGGCATGTGGTACATTATAGATGACATGAGATGAGCACCTGATAGGAGATTAGAAATAGACTAATAAGTAGGCGATAAGTACAGATAGGTGTAGAAAATATAATTTGAAATATCAATTAAATCCGCATATATCCTGCAAGAGGTTTCCATTTCTTTGTATCTCCACTTCTTTTTTCTATTTCATATCGTGATTTTAGTGTGCATATGAAATGCGTAAGATTTGGATGACCTTCTTTTGTTTTAGCGAGCCATATGTGATATCGTGCTAAGAGAAAGCAGTAATTAATAAGAAGTGCAAATTGAGAGCTATCTGGCCTCAGACCCAAGGCAGTGAGATTTGTCAAAGTATACTCTCTAGGGAGTAAATTTAAGTTTTTCAGCCATTCGATAAGTCTATTCCAAAAGTGAGATGTTTGGCGGCATGACCAAAAAAGATGAATTATTGACTCTAAGGAAGTTTGACAAAAACTGCAATTTCCGTCGCCCCTTAGACCTATTCTAAATAAGAACTTATTGGTTGATATACGTCTATGTAGGAATTTAAACTGAAACTCTATCAGTTTAGTGCTTTTTGTGCATTTTTTAGCTAAAAGATAGGCAGCAGCCCAATTTATGTTGTCGTCTATTGGTAGGCCACAATCCTCTAGCCACTTCTTTTGACTTGACTCTGGGGTTAAACTCTTGTTACCAATCAGTATTTTGTATATTAATGTAGTTGCTTTTTTGGCTTCTAGAATTCTTGTTGTAAGTGGCTCCTTTTCGTGGTTGGTGTTCTGCAAATCTTGAAAATTAGAATCGATCCGGAGAGCCTTTACAGCCGATATTAATCCATAGAAGCTGAGAGGGCGAGGGTCTATTTCATACTTACAGCGAAAGTCATTTAACGAGAGAAAGTTGTTGTCAGGTCCTAAAAGATGTTTCACCCGAGTTATTCCCTTAGTGAACCAATTTTGAAAAAAAACTGTTTTGTTAGCTATCTTTATTAAGGAGTTGTGCCAAAGTTGTTGGTCTAAAAAGTGATCTTTCGATGCTATTTCGGGTTCAAAGTTTACTTCTGCCCAAATTTCTAATAGCTCTTTTAAAAAGGCGTCCGAAGTTGTTATTAACGATACGGTGTCTCTAACGTTGAGGTTGTAGGAAAAAAAGTTTTGACAGCTATATTTTTTGAAGGTTATATCAAAAAAGATTTTCCATTTTCCCTTGTTGTTGTTATCTAAATATTTTTTAATCCATGTGGTTTTGAGGGATTTATTGAAGGAGCTAATATCAACCATTTTTATTCCACCAGCACCGAAGTCGTTAATCATTACCTTCCGTTTTATCTTGTTGCCTTTACCATTCCATAGAAAAGTGTAGAGTAAATCGTTTATTTCGTTTAAAACCTTGTAGTTAGAGCGAAGAGGCGAGAGTAGATAAACTAACTGGGAGACAATTAGTGATTTGATAACAGAGATTTTCCCTAACAATGTGAGTCGGCGGTATTTCCAGCATCTTAGGAGTTCTTTAACTTTTTCAAGTTTCTCCTTATAGTTTAAAGAGGCAGATAGTTCGGGATGTGTTGAAACCCATAGACCTAGGAATTTAACCTTGTCTTTTGGCTATTTTAGTTCTTTTCCTGGTACCAGGTACAAGGTCTTCTTGAAGGATAGGTACATTTCGCTGACCCCTAGTCCATGGACTACCCCGATGGACCTGGTCCATGGACTACTTGAATGGACTACCCATGGACTACCCTAAATGGACCACCCTGAAAATTGCGGCAAACATAAATTTAAGTGAGCTAGAACCCAAACAAAAAGATGCGATCGATCGACGGAACACATGCGATTGAAGAGATTCAACGATCCCGCACAAAAGATGCGATCTATCAGAACAGTTGCGATTTAATTCTCAAACTTTTCCTACCTTAACATTTGGGCCTTTGTCACGAAATCTTGGATTCGAGCGAGTTTTCCTCTTGTTGACAAACATGCCGACCAACATGTTATTAAAGAATTTATCTGCTGTACTTGCAAACAGTTCTAATCATAGCCGGGCCCGGTGTCACAATATATAATGCAAGTAAGCAACACCTTCACGGTAAACGTCATATTTTGTCCCTCAAAAGCAAATTCTTGGAGATCTAAAAAACATATCTTGCAATAGAAGAGTCGCAACAATGCACTAATAATGGCAAATTATAGAGGTGTCAAACTCAACGAAGCGACACGCAGATAACAGCAAAAGTCATGCAGACCTATGACCTCTTAAAATTTGCCATAACATGATCTAATGGCTCTATTTTCTCCTAACAAACAATACGAAAAGCCCTTCATAGCAAGAGTGAAGCTACAAAAATGCCAAGAGACCGAAAAGAAAACGGCAAAATGAACAAATGCCACGAACCGTAGGAGTCGTGTAGGCCTGTCAACCCCATTTTACACACTGGATCTGAAATCACTATTTGGTCTCAGTAATCCTAAATTCCTCTCAATGCTCTCAGACTCCCAGTGTTCCGACTTGACACGATAGGCCTAAATTCACTGACTTGATGTGAGTCATTTATTTATTTCTTTCTTTATTTTTAACTGCTCAAAATTAATTGATATTTTTATAGATTTCTGCCATGTGAGGTATAAAGAAAAAATGGACAACTGATCATGAGGGTAACATCTTGTGTATTAAAAATTCAAATAAAAAGAAAGATCAAGCAGAAGCCGCACCTCTCAGCTTCCCAATGTTTTGGTCAGCGGTTGTGATGCAAGTCAAGATGGCGACTCTAGGAGCAACAACAACTCCATTTATTTGTGTATTTACAACTCTTTTGTTCGCAGCAAAAGGACAACTCGTTAGAATTCGGGCCGTTTCCACTTTACTGCCCTTCAATATTTTGTGACAAAGGTCAAGTTGGGGATTTAATCTGTTAAATCGCAAGTGACTTAGTGTTCCGTAATTGTGTTTGTCGTTCGCATCTTTTCGTTTGGGTTCTAGCTAAGTTAAATTTATGTTTGCCGCAATTTTCAGGGTGGTCCGTTTAGGGTAGTCCATGGGTAGTCCATTCAAGTAGTCCATGGACCAGGTCCATCGGGGTAGTCCATGGACTAGGAGTCAGCGAAATGTACCTACCCCTTCTTGAATGATATCCTCTGTCTCAAAGGAAGAAGTTATTTGCGTTCGCGTCCACTCGCATCATTGCACGGAATCGCATGAAGTAAATATAAATACTACGGTGCAATAACCAAGCCAATGAACTTCAACTGCCCGGTCGCTGAAACCAGTGAAAGCATTGAGCCAAATGACAACAACTTGGAGCTAAATGCGAACGCTTACACAGTTTCTAAGATCGATTCCACCCTGAACTTAAACAGTACGTTCCTTAGGCGAATGTGAACTCCTTGCCTCCATCTCTTTGGTTTCCCCTCAGAGGCGAATGAGAAAACTGAAAAAAGAACACTTTCTCTGCTGTGGAAGATGCCACTCTGTTGCGGTGGCATTCAGGAACACAAAAATGCGTAGGGAGGGTGAAACAAAGGGATCAAATCGACAACAAAGCAAGACTTTTCTGGAAAAGCACTGTCAAAACAAAACATCAAAGCCCAACTAGCCTTGCTTTCATTCGACTCGTCCCGGGCGATGACCGAGTGGTCCGCCATATTTGCATTCGGTGTATGGTCATAACAATTCTGTTTTAAGACTAGCAGCCAACTCAGATCCCTTCTTCAAATATCTCATACCGCACTTGGTGGCCATGTGCGGTACTGAAATTTCTCGTTCATTGTTGGTGAACTCATGCAGGTAAATCCTGATAATTCACTTGATGAGGGGACTGTTAACCTGTAAATAATGTATTTCCTAAGTGGAATGTTTGAACAATATATACACTGTAATCACCAGAGTTTTGATGTGACAAAAACATCTTCCCGCTTCACTTTTCCTTCTTTAAAAACTTCTGTAAATGTTTCACCAATTTCATCTTCATTTAAGTAGATATGCGCACAGTCAATGTGTCTGTATCCATACTGTAAAGCAAGCCTGACAGCTCTGCCGACTTCACCCTTTTTGGATTTCCATGTCCTATGACAGAAAAGAAAAACAAAATATTTTTATGCAAAACAGGGAGAAATTATACCATATTTACACACAAGGAGTCTTTCAATTAAAACAACTGCATATATTGTACAGTTCCAGAAAATATCCATACTCCCTCCACAGAAGGGATTGGAATTTCCTGGGGGGTGGGGCAGGGGTCTGTAAGGTCAAAAATTTAAAGAAATGTATGGTGCTTAATCAGAATTTCCAGAAGGGTGGGGGGTCTTAGATATGGATATTTTCTGGAATTACACATTGAACATGATTACAGATCAGAGCTGCAAGACATTTCAAAAGACACTAACTCAATTAAACCATTAACAGTCATTATAACTAAGCCAACATTGCATTCTTATAGTTAAAGGAACAACTGACATGTATTCTAATTTACAATTTGCATGTTACTCACCCTAATGCAATGGAGGGCATTAGAGCTCCATTATTAAGTTTCACTGCAGCTGCTGCCTAAATATGATTTGTAAAATAGAGCAAATAATGCATAAATAAGTATGTGGTCAACAGAGAATTATTTTATGCAAAAAAAACAACATTTACCCTAGGGGGGACTCCCACAAGTAAAGGTCTGGGTTGCTCGTTGGAAATTTTGGAGGTTGCTACAAAAGTGGATCAATATGGGCAAATTTGGCTTGAGCTTTACAACTAAACAATATTACTTAAAATGGAATAGGCTTGATTACCGGCCGCTATTCAGGAAGGGAGCCTGTGCTAGTAGACTGGCCATTGGACTACGAGACCAGTGGAAATAGAGCCTAAAAACTGAAATAAGAGTGTTTTCACTACTATTTCTTCAAGTGCACTTGATCTAAAACATACTACTAAAAATAGGGGCAGTTTGTCTTGAACACCCTTTACATACAAGACTCCCCCAGGGACCATTTCCTTCTAGACACAGCAGGTACATGTAATACCACATCCTGCACTCTTCTTGGAGAGTTCTCTGTTATATGGGCTATATAGGTATGTGCAGCCCCAAAGGATATGGTTTTTGAGCCATTTTGGTCAGTCAAATTAGGGTGTCGATCATGACCATTTTGGTATCGGTTAGGGTATAGTCCTGAATTGGGTAATTATGTAGTTTTAGAGGAAGCTACCACACCTAATAAAAGCATAAAAACATCGCCTTTAACATTAGTATCAACTAGGGAACTTACCCCTGTCTAATTATTAGTAAATAAGTAGACAAAAGACACTACGAACAAGTTAAAATATAGTTTACGTACACAAAATTAAACTTGATAATTATTATTATTTACTATAAAAGATATTAAAATATAACATTGTCAATAATATAAAAACAACTTACAATAAAAGCAAGTGGCACACTCGAACACCAACTCACAGTCTGGCCACTACCTTTCACATGCACACAGCCATATCACCTGGGCAGTGGCAGCCATGAACAGTGGTTTTGGCCTTTTAGGCCTCATCAGCATGGCATACGGTAGCTGTCAGGCAGAAATAAGACTAAAAGCCCTATGCAGTCTGTCCTTTACTGCTGAGGCGGGTGCAAAGCACCCCTTTAAGCGCCTGCTCCACACAACACATGTGGGAACAGGTGGCTGGGAACCGCACGGCAGTTCTTCCACGGCATGCGCTGGGAAGATGGATCAGCCTTAATTGCCGATTGCAGACCGTGGGTTGGTGTTCGAGTGTGTCAATTGCTTTTATTGTTGTTTCAATAATATATTAAGTAAATTCAGACTGGTACCATGTGGTCATTAAAAGGTTAAATAGGGTTTCGAATGTTTGGTCAGGTCATAAATAGGGTAGGGAAAATTTCACATTTTGGTCATAAACAGGGTAAAGGTTTTGGGACGCAGGCTGCACACCTCCACCCAAATCAAAAGGGAGTATTCCCCCCCCCCCCCCCCTTCTCTGTCATCCAATACCCCTTCTTGCGTTTTCTGTGTCGCCATCCCCAGCTGAGATTTCAGAACACATCATCACTATCACTTTTTATGGAATTTATATATGGAACTTGCAAAGGTCGGCTTATAACTTTCAGAATCAAGACTATTGTTGTAGTTACTCTTCTGGAATTGTGCAATAAGTCGAAGCATAAATAAAAATCCGCTGAGTCATATACCAGTACACGATCATGCACGCATCAAAGTTTACAAGCATTGCGCATCAAGGAATGAAAAAGTAACGAGTAATAACGGTGTCATTCAAAACTCCATAATTTTGGCACACGTTAAATTTGTTCACAGTTACAGTGAGACTCTGGCGGCGCTGCAATTGTGTCGCGTGCTGATCGCCGACTTCTTCATGCATAAGTAAATATTCCAGTTAAAGCTAGCTGAAGTTCTCGTCAGCAAACCCTCCAAAGACGAAGTTCGGTGGGTTGGATTATTGCACGAACTACATGGAAAGCACCTATTCTTCCACTCATTAGAAGAGAAAAGTGTACTTACCATCACCCCGCTTGTCACCACAGTGCAGTACGAAAAGAGAAGCAAGTTAAACGTTACGCGCGCAACGTATTCTGGGGCGCTTTCCTTTTTGGGATGTCACGCAAGGCTTCCTGTTGCGTGACAACCCAATAAACGGCTGCGAAGGAGACTCCAGGATAAATTAATAACTAGGCTAAACTTCAGAATACCCCCGCAACTCACGCCCTCCTTAAATCTGCTGCAACCGCAGTCCCGCAGTCGACATAATTTACATAATAAACTGTATATAAAAACCACGAATATGCCTCGTTCTTTCATCCACTGCGGGACTGCGATTACGGGACTGCGGACCGCAGTAGCACTTCAGTTTAACACTTAGTACATACATATAACCTTGCTAGCCAACTGCGGACCGCGGACCACGGTAGCAGTAGATTTAAGGAGGGCGTGAGTGGCAGGTATTCTGAAGTTGCTCCAATAACTATTCCTACTCGAACCAGTTTCTCCGGGCCCGGATCAACCTCGTTCCCGGGGTTGGGCCCGGCGTGTAGCCTGCGAACAGGCTCTTAACGTGGCCAGAAAAAAGAAGTGGAAATGGGAAGAAGAACCTACCCGCACCGCTTTGAATTTTGAATCGGTGCGACCACGTTTCCCCCTTTCCCCTTTTTCTTTCTTACCAAGCTAAGAGCCTTGCAAGCTCGGAAATCGACCCCTCAAAGTGGCTGCCTCAAGCTTCTCATGTTTGTATTTTAAAGATCATTGTGTCTCAATTGTTAGAAATGATTAATTTTACAATTAATTTATTCCTTTTCCATATTTATAATCTTAAATTAGTTTTTTTTTT
The DNA here is from genome assembly GCA_019787425.1 of Platygyra sinensis. Lineage (NCBI taxonomy): Eukaryota > Metazoa > Cnidaria > Anthozoa > Scleractinia > Merulinidae > Platygyra > Platygyra sinensis. The sequence goes on from JAHPZR010004995.1 coordinate 59,983, forward strand.
AATTGCGGCTTACAATTAACTTATTTATTTTTAATATTTATTTATTTATTTATTTATTTATTTATTTATTTTACGTGATATTATTAATTGGATACGAAAGCGTTATCAATTATTAAATGTGGATGTAGATGTAAACGACTTGAATCTTCTACTCAGTGGAGTGGCCAGAACAGTAAGTACAGTCTGTAGAGCAAAAATACGTGCAAGCTACGTTTAATTTGGACATGACCACACGAGTGAACAGCTCAAAAACATCAGTTATTATTATATGAGGACCCATGAGTTTTGCTTGTTTCAAAGTGCCTCTTGAACACGTCAGGAAAATAAAGTGGTATCATGCATGCCTTCAATATTGTCGTGGACTCCATTAAAATTCCTATGCATATAAGACGCTGCACATTCTCAGAGACACAGGGGCAGAGCGAGGCTCTTCCTCTCGTTCTTGACTTTTTTTCGCCCGTTTAGACTTTTCCCCGCCCCACTCATGGTTCATGCTTTAGCGTGCACTTTAAAGTTATGGAGCACGTGGGAAGTTTGGAGAGCACGAAAGAACGAGACGATAGCCGAGGGCAACTCTAGCTTCTTGAGTGCCCTCCAAACTTTCCAAGTGCTCCATAACTCGACAGTGCACAGCTAAAAGCATGAACCATCAGACGCGAAAAACGGACAACAATGCCAGAAGGGATTGTTTGCGGTAAGCGAAATATTAAGCAAAATAAGAATTGGCTTTATTTCAAATTTTCTGTTGAAAGCTCGAGTTTTATATTTAACAATTTTAAAACGGGCGCGAAAAAAAATTTCTGGCGAAGCGATTTGCTCACGCTATCATGCAGCGTGCACTATCGGGATTTTGAGCACGCTTACCACTCATTCCCAGTTAAAATGGGCCAAAACGGTTTTCACCTGTCTTTGTCAAAAAAAGTACCTTTAGAGAAGTTTATTGGGAGGTATTTTTGACTTTTTTTCATCACATGGGTAAGATCTTTTAAAAAAAGTAGCATCCGAGCTCAAGCTGATTTCTTTTGGTTAAGATTTTCATCCTCAAACACCCCAAAATGTTAAATTTTTAGTTGTCTTTTCTTTAGTTGTTGAAAGAAATTCTTGCACCCTGCCTTTTTCCGACACACAGTGCCCATGTTAACAGCGCCAGATGAAAGCTAAAAGGATGTAGGTTTCACCGAGCATAAAAACGTCTTCCTCATCCCTTTTCTCTTCACAATTTCGTCATTATAACATTGTCTTCGATTTTAGCGTAACCTCCGTTACCTAAATATGGCGTGTGTAAAAAAATAGCTAGAAATACATTATCCTCGTTGTCGTCCGTTTAAATTGTTTCTCTTTTATTACAGTACCCACAAATAGGAAATTAGTTTTGACAATTTATAAAGCAGTGACAAGAATATACCTTGGAGTAGTGTAAGTACGTGGTTATGGATAAGGGAATAACCTCCGTTACCTAGATTTTTCGACAATCATGAGTCTGCTCCATCTTTCAGCTCTAATTACCATTACTACCCGACGGTTTGACAATTTTTGGACTATAGTTGTGAGCCATATGCTGGATGTTATGGACTAGCAAGGCATAGAAGTCACGAAACGTAATCTCCGTTACCTCGCGTTACCAGCAACCTCCGTTACCACATTCTCTAATTTCTGTTAATATTAAACATACTGTCGACGAATGCAAACAGTAACCTAACACAAGATCAACACAAGGTCACACGTTTAATTTGAAGTCAATTTCGAAACACAATCGACCTTTGGCATGCCTGCTGTGGTTGTCCTGTTGTGAAATACAACTGCTCTAGTGGCATTCTCCAAAAATTAACAAATTCCTTGGCTTACCTTTTCTGTTTTGGAATAGAAAACCTAAGCCGAAGTCATGTATCTTCCTTGATAGCTATTTTTAAGAAACATTTTCTAACGGAAACGCAAATAAATGACCATGTGTGACAGGTAACGATTTCACGTAACGGAAGTTACTGAAGTCTAAACTGGTATTTTCTTCATGAAAAATGAAGAAACAAAGCACAAAGTTGTACTCAGTGATAACAAGCGATCGTAAACACCCACTTACAAAATCGGCTCGAGTAACTTGTTTCTTTAAAGCAGTGTTATTTGTTCTATCAAAGCATTTAAGCGGAATAATGAGTTACAAGAATAATAAAGTGCTTAATGTAAGTTAGCAGGTGGCTTTTCCTCGCAGATGGCTCCAAAAACGCGTGCTGAAATTCAAAAAGGGTACCGAGAGAGGAAATCGCAAAGTGAAGTTTTAACAAAAGCGAAAATCAAGAAAAGTAGGGCTCAGATCCAAAAGGAGTAAGGGGAAAGGAAAAAGCAGGTTAATGGTGAAGCATTCTTGAAACAGGAAAGAGGACGCAAGCGTACCGCTTATACGCCCAGCATCCTTCTACCAGAAAGTGCGTTGGCTAAACGAAGAAAGGAGAACCGAGAAAAGGCGAGAAGATTTAGAAGCAAAGCAAAAGCAAACTCTTTCCAGCTTATTGAAGATGAAGATATTACAGAGGGGCCCAGACAGGGAGAGTCTTCACAGGGCCAGAAGGAAAAGCGGCTTGTTGTTAAGACTGACTGCAAGCCTGCCCAGCAAGAAATAGATGGTTTTGGAGAGCTCAAGGCCGTGCCCGGAACGATGAAGATACATGCTGGGCAAGCTTACCAGATCAGCCAGAACAGATCGCTGTTTCACCCTTGACTCAGTTAGTGTGGATTCGCCTTGCAAGTGGCAAAGACATCACCTGACAGGATACCAACCTCCAGGTAGACACATATGTAGATTCCAATTACGACTTAAAATACTTGACGGCTTTTTTTCAAATCTACAAACTTAAATTACTTATATTTAATTTCAGAAAGCGACGAGGTAAAACCATCCACTGGTAAAACCACTGATGACTGGGTTGCCGCTGATTACGATGGCAAGTGGTACATTGGAAAAGTACTTAAGGTCGACCTTCAGGATAGAGATGCATACATCACCTTAATGCAATATGCAAGCTTCTGAGAAGTGTGAAGACACCTTCAAGCTGCCTAGTAAACCGGATGAAGTTTGGATAAACTTCACATCAATCCTGGCCATCATTGCAGCCCTTACTCCGTATGACAAAAACAAAAGGCAATACAAAGTAAACACGGAAACTGTGGAAATGATAAGTCGTTTGCACACATCATGGCTGGAGAAGAATACCTCAAATGAGTAGATAATGTATTCTGGGAAGATAAGCTTCAACAGAATAGTATCACATAAGAGGCGATACTATAATTATTAGGTTTATTTTTTGCTGTGAAACCGCCCTAGTATGGGAACAAATGTAGGTGTAACGTGGTTGGAGAGGTTAAGTGAACTTATTTTAGTTAGCAGTAAAGTGTGAAATAACCACCGTTACCGAGGCCTTTACAAGAAAAATATATTTTAAAATGAATAATGAGTAAGTTTTTACCTCAACCTCTCTATTTACAATCAAGGGAAAAGCTGCTTTAGCCATTGAGCAAAGAAATACTTATTGTCTTTTGTCTTGGTAATGTCATAACCTCCGTTACCAAAAACGTTACCAAGAAAAAGAATAAATTAAATTTTTTTGGTACACTTGACAAAACAAAGGCTGACCAAATGATGTTAGCAGTACCCTTAGGTTTCCGTAAAAGCAAAACTCATCAGGAAATCTGTCCGTCTATAGAAAATAACAAGAATTGCATAAAAGATAGCATTTTTAAATTAAAAAAATCGAAATTTTGATTTTCTGTAAAAGCCCAGAATAAGACTAGAATAAAGTCTTACATTATCTATTTAATGTATTCGTATGTGCTTTTTACTAGTATTGGTAGTAGATTAAAAATAGGGGATGGTTCGTTCAATAAAATGCAAAATTGAAATAATTTGGTGAGATATTAAGCCAAAAAATGGCTTTCTTAAAGATGGATACCTACTGTTACAAAAATGGTGATAAAAATGGAATGATATAAGTCTATATGCTAATTTTTTTTGTATTTTGTCCCTGGGATCCGTTGGTTTTTGATAAGAACATACGGAACTTATTTGGGGAAACTTTATTTTTTCCAATTTCCTGAACCCCAATGGCCCATTTTAACTGGGAATGAGTGTTTAAACGTATACTGAATTTGATTGCGCGGCTCCGCTAGCTATGTTATAACTGACTTATAACGTACCGGTCCGAATTCCAAAAGCGCCTATGCCCCTCCCCCCCCCCCCCCCGGGCAAACCCCGGGGCATTTGACTTTTTTGAAAAAATTTTGGTCAAATTCCCCGCTATGTTGCCAGTTTAGACGGTCAAATGCCCCACCCGTTAGAATTTTAAAGAGGATCAAATCCCCCACCCTCCAGGAAAAACAGAATCATGGCTTACCTTTGGAAACAAGTTCTGTAAAATTTTCTGCCACTACGAATTTCTTGTTCAGCTTGTCTTCGCTCCACGCTTTAAACAAAGGCATATTTCACGATAAAACTATATAAAACGACAACAACAGTCTTCCTCACCTAAAAAGATCGTTTGTTTCAACTTTAGAGTCATCATGCAATTCCAAAGCAAGTAAAAAGGCAAAGAGTCCACCGTTTGTTTTCTTTTTGTTTATTTCTAACTTTCGCCTAAGTTTTTCCGCTGGCTACGCGCGAAAAAACATCTGGTACCCAGAGTACTAAACACCTGAAGTTATCGCGAAACTTACTGATCAAAAACGGGAACAAATCGAAGAGAGTGCTCAGCACTCAACCTAAGTACGAGATAAAAGGTAATCTTCAACCTTAAATTGAAATTGTAATTTTTAATTTCGGTTCGTCACGCTACCAAACAGGGAGGAGTCTGTTCAGGTTGGAAAAATCAACTTTGTCTATCAAATTTTTAACAATTTTTACCGAGAAGGGTTGCCTTGCCTTGCCTTGCCTTGCCTTGCCTTGCCTTGCCTTGCCTTGCCTTGCCTTGCCTTGCCTTGCCTTGCCTTGCCTTGCCTTGCCTTGCCGAGGCTCAGCGAGGAATGCCGGTTGACGCAATGCTGGCGCGAGCAAAGGCAATTTGATGACCAACGTGAACAAGTCGTTTTCTTTCTTGCATTGCAGAATTTCTAAAAGAAGTACGTAGAAAACAAGTTCTCGCTGTTTCTACCTAGTTTTAGTAGAATTCTACTAGTATACTAATGCAACAGCTGCAATCTGATTGGCTGAGCTACTCGTATACTGTATCAGCCATTAGTATACGGCTGTTTCGAGAAAGGTTGTCTTACAAACAGGGAAAAGCTTACAAGACAATTTCGAAAGTTATCATGGGTCATAGTGGTTTTTATCGTTGCTTGATTGAACCTCAAGGTGTTTCAGCGTGGTAGAAAGAAACAGCACAATCACGTGTATTCGTGCTTCATCCTTCCTTGTTGCTAAAATTGTTGCTAAATCAACTTGAACTTCAATCAAGCAAAGCCAAACTCTTACTACCCATAATGCCAATCGGCATTGTCGCCTACGCTTTTACACTTTTGTGGGACAACCTTTGTCGAAACAGCTGTATTCTAAAACAGTGGATAGTGTTGAACGCGCGCGCTGATTGGCTCGTCAAACTCCGAATACCTCCGAGCAACTCGAGAAAAAAATGGCGTCCTAGTTTGCATCCGTGACAAGTAAAGAAATCATCCAAATTAATTTTTTTTGTGGTGTATATTATCTCACTGTTTTAGTATATACTAAAACAACTATTCACCTCAGTGTCGGTGGCTAGCGTTGGATATTTACCTCCACTTCGGTGAATAGTTGTTAACTATTACCTCCGAGCAACTCGGGTAAAAAATGGCGTCGCTGTTTGCATCCGTGACAAGTAAAGAAATCATCCAAATTAATTTTTTTGTGGTGTATATTATCTCACTGTTTTAGTATATACTAAAACAACTATTCACCTCAGTGTCGGTGGCTAGCGTTGGATATTTACCTCCACTTCTGTGAATAGTTGTTAACTATTACCTCCGAGCAACTCGGGTAAAAAATGGCGTCCCTGTTTGCATCCGTGACAAGTGAAGAAATCATCCAAATTAATTTTTTGTGGTGTATATTATCTCACTGTTTTCGTATATACTGAAACAACTATTCACCTCAGTCTTGGTGGCTAGAGGTTATTCCCCAATTTTCAAAACAGCGCGCGTTGCGAAAAAGATTTGAAGGATAATAAACACAATAGCCTCCATTTGGGGCGAAAATATGCTCAGATGTCTGTCCTTGGTCATTATCTGTTCCTCGTAGCTCATAGTTTTCTTCGAGCTATGCTCTCGGAAAACTGTTCGCTGCTCAGAACAGATTATGACTGCAGGCATTGTTTATATATTCCTCAATTTTCAAACTGAGCGTTTTGCGAAAATGATTTGAAGGATATTAAACACAACTCATAGACACTCTTATTCTTTGGCCATTTCAACTTCAGTAAAAACAACAAACAAACTGCGGTTATAAACATAACGAGACAACGCATGTTGTAAAAACTTTCGCGCACTCTGATTGGCTCGTCTAACTCCGAATATCCTGTTAGTATATACTAAAACAGTGGACCTCAATCAAGTGAAGTTTTTACAACATGCGTTGTCTCGTTATGTTTATAACCGCAGTTCGTTTGTTATTTTTACTGATATTAAACACAATAGCCTCCATTTAGCGCGAAAATGTCCTTGGTCAACATCTGTTCCTCGAAACTCACAGTCAGTTTTCCTCGATCCATCCGGGTATTTTCCACGGACGGTCACTATGGGCTGATTGGTCTCTCCGCGGACGATTTCGCGTCACGTGATGAATTTAAACCAATAGGAATCGAAGAAAATTTAGTGGAGAACTATGAGGTAATAAGATAATTTGGTTTTATCAACTGCATGGGTTCATATTAAATGCGAATTGGCCACCGTAGAGAGATTCACAAGCTGAGGTTTTGAGCGTTAGCGCTTCGTCGGAGCGACAAAATCGGCAAAATATACGTTTTTTCTCATATTTCCATTCTAAGATTCATTTTGAGAACAAACTTTTGCTGCAAATACCCTTTTTACATTTACTAGCGTTTTTACGTCGATTATAGGCATGAGCCTACTAATCATAAAAATTACGGACATTCTGTTATTGGACAGTTTTTATCGGACAGTTCACCTAATTGTCGGTGGTCTGAGAATGTTTATGTCTCCTTTGTCAGTATATTTTAAGGCAAATTTTCCCTTTCTTTAATAACTTCGCTATTCTTTTTTCGGAAATTGTAATTTTTATGATTAACTGGTAATAAGACGCCGTGTCGTCCAATTCGGTCTGTAATCAAATTGGACTCTCCCTGCGCGGTCGTTCCATTTGGTTATCACTGTTATAATAACAGACCGAATAGCCTTTTTCACAGTCAACTTTGCTCATTATAATAGAATCTATCATGAACGTGAGGCAATTTCGGGCTATTTTGTAGTTTCAAGCCCAAATTGCCTCGCATCCATGTTGGATTACATTGCAATGCAAATGAGAAAAATTAACCGTGAAAAGGGCTATTGGACTCCAGTCAGTCCGATTACCATTTCTTGTCAGAGTAACGTGGATGTTATTTTTGGGGCTTGAGCGGCAGACTCAATCAAATCATTCGGTGTAACTGTAAAAAAATTCCTACGCCCACAATCACCTAGTCAGTCTCCGCCATTTTCGTTATTGATATAGCATGATGTAGCGAATTCTTATCATTTTACTGCTAGCTGTGATCTTGAAGGTATGTTAAATTATCTTGAGTAGTTTCACAGTGATTTTTCTTCGTTTCGACAGGCTCCGAATAAAATATAATAGCAAAATTCTCGCATGTAAACAAAAACAAAAGTGTGGCTGACTAGGGCCCTTTAAACAGAACTCAGTTTCCATTGGAACCAGCCAGGGGAGTACTTATTGAAGACCTGAGAGGGGAGGGACACAGGGAAAACACACGACACAAGAAAAGCGATTGAACTCCGACATCTCTACCCAGCGTCAAACACAGAAACCTCCGCCCAACACACACGCCTCAAAATCAGTCAATAGATGAGAATGCTGTAAAAACCACAGTCACCTCAATGTCAATGGCTTTACTTTTAACAATACTCTGTCATCCTTTAAGGTGATAAACCAACACGTCATTGAGCTTTCCTGGGAATATGCTTTCCCGAGAGAAAAATAAATCACTAATTTCGATATTTTCTTAGTTTTGCTGCCAGGTTTACAGTAAAACTGCCATACATGTAGGAAAATGTTATTGTTTGTAACAATAACAACTAGTACGTTTATGCCTTTTGGATTTTTCCAAGACTCTGCTTGTGCTGTTTCCTTGTAATTAATAACTTATGATGATGCTGTGTCAAACTCTGATCCTGCCAAAGTTTCCTGTTCGAACAATCACGCTCGAGTCACGCTCAAAATCGTCCTCGAGCCACGGTTGAGTCACGCTCGAGCCTCCAAGGCCCGGTTCCTTGGCATGTCACACATTTCGCAAACTTCCAAAGCCTCATGATTTGCAAAAGTACAAACTGGACAAGTCCAGGTTGTTTCTTCTGAAAGAATAAGAAAAACATCCATTAGAATGCTACATGTACAACAAAAGATCTTTTGAGAAGCCTCAAAGAGGAGGCTCCTATTTCCATTATCTGTTATTATTACAATAAGTGCCTGTTCAATTAATAATTAACAGTAATTGATAATTTGATATTAAACTTGATAATGTGTTAGTCACTCAGGGAACCAAGCTGTAAGCTGAAAGAAAATTACTCATTTTGATGCCTATGACAGAGCTCTACCTTCAGTTTATCAGAGCAGAAGAAACAAAGGCCATGATGCCCTCTCCCACTTATATGCGATCAAAATTAAATTCATGTCTTGGGCAACATTACACTTTTTTTTTGTCTAATATTAAAATCGTCTGAAATTTCCTGCAAGTAATGTGCCCTGTTCTTTTTAATTTGTTTGTTACCTGAATTGTGATAATTTGGAGGAAGAAACACCCATTCATTGCTTCCACCATCGCGTGGGGGACTTAAACTGGAAGGACTCTCTTCCCCTGCTTCAATAAAAAAAAATAAGAGTCATTTCATTTTGTGTGCGGCAAACTCTTTTCACACCCAAAATAAAAACAAGACTGAAACGTAGCTTTCATTTTTGAAAACCTCATTCCTTTGCAATTACTTTTTGTTCCTGTAGCATTCCAAACAACTATGTTATCAGATGTACCTGTACCTCGTTTAGAAATGTGGTTATAGTACGTGAAAAACAAAGCTAGATATTTAAGAAATAGAAAACATGTACCGTGTTTCTACCGAGTTATACAAGCACAAGTGGAAGTTTGGGAGAACGAGAAATACTGTGGGAACACGAGCCGCAGGCGAGTGTTTCCACAGCTTTTTCGAGTTCTCCCAAACTTTCACGAGTGTTTGTATAACTCGATAGAAACACAAAGTACATGTTTTCTATTTCTTTTAGAAAACACCACGACGAAACAAAGGAAAACAACTTGTTAACTTTGATTATCAAAATGTAAATTCTCTTTGCTCGCGCCATCACTACGTCAACAGCGCGCGCTAGTTCTGTGTCTCCATCGAGTTATACAAACACGATTTTTAACCAATCAGCGTGCATGCTTTCTTAGGACTGTTTTCTAAAATTAGATATTAGCTTTTGTGGTCGCAAAAGTACTAACTAAGTTTTCACTTGACAACTGACTAAATAATCATGTATAATATTTTGATCCAATAACTCAGATATAACTTAACAATGTAAGATTTTCAGATGCTTAAGAAAAATGGGTACACCAACAGGATCCTCCTTGTACAGCAACACTATACATACATGAAAGTGCTTAAGCTTTATTTCAATGCCAGAAAAATGGTAATCATTTTTGTCCGACAATATCAAGACAGTGCCCAGTAGCCAGGTAACAAGAATATCAGCAATTTGGAAATAATGTTATAATCACCAGGCAATTATCAAAACTATGAAGCAACATTAAAAAAAAATGTTTGATGATTAGTAGAAGGAATTGATATTTTGGAAGTTTGGTGTGGCTTAAAGAAACAGATAAATTATGACTGTACACATTTCAGCATCTCTCGAGTGTACACATTATGCGCCATTACTACAAAACTGTAATGCAAAACAATGCAAAATCAACTTTTTTAAGTAGTCAATTTGTTGTTTTCAAAACAACTGCTCCTCTTACATTTGTACATGTACTAGTGAATGTGGCTTCCATTTCACTGACACTAAATCTGATCTAGTTATAAATTATCATTTTTGAGCCAGACACAGAAAGGATCATGGCCTTTGGTGACAAGAGTAATTACATGATAAGTGTTAGTACCATGTGGGGAAGATGCAGGCATGCCTCCAAACATGGAACAGAGTCGTTGCAAGGAAGCAGCAGCACCTATAAATAAAGCATTAATTTGTCAGGCAACCAAGGTGATCTTAACATGGATTCTCCTTGTAATGCCCTCTTAACTTGTATTAGAATTACAGGTACAGTGCAAAACAGGCTTTTAGCCAGATGGCCGTCCAGGCGTCTTGTGGACGGCCACTTATTAAAGAAAATCGTTTTGTTTTTCCTATGTTGCCTTATGAATTTTTCATTTGAGCAGGCCCTATAGCGTATTTTGGACGGCCACTTTTCAAATCCTGGCTAAAAGCCTGGTGCACAATGGAATTAATTACTGTAAATTGAAAAAATAAAAACTTGGGTAAGGCACAAAATAGCACATTTTTAACACTGACAATTCTGAGGAATGACACTGACAAAATGGGGTGTGCCAGAGATCTATATGACATCACCCAACTCCTGCAGTTTGAAATGGTCTCATCTCTGGTTGTATCCATTGTACAGTCATAAATTAAAGTATGCGAAAAACATTATGAACCTGTCAACATAATGGCAAAATAATTTCACTCAATGATCACATGAGGTGCTTCACTTCAAAGTCTGAAAACTATTGACTGAATTTCGAGTATCTGTACTATTAGCTTAATCTTAAATTTACCATTTGAATTGCTGTGAGGCCGACTTGATGGGTAGCTTTCAGCTCTTCTAACTACAATGGAACCACAAAAAGCTCAACATTGCACATTTAGAACCAATAGAAAACCACAGTGTATGCTAAACAAAATTTAAAAGTTCAAGTGGTAAGAATTATCTGTACCAAATATTTATTGATCCTTCAAGAGAAAAATACTTCCATTTGCGTTCAACTGGGAAGTGTGAACGTTTTTTCGCGCAGGTGCAAATGGTAGTATTATGGAGATCTTGCTAATTTTTGTGAAAATAATGCTAATACTTTCACTTTACTGCCTTGGCCTAAAATAATGTGAAATGAACATCGACAGCAAGATACAATACAGTGTAGATACATGTATGTGTATAAAGCCAACTGCTGAAGAAACAGCATTTTAGTTTATTTATATCTCTTTTTTTTTAACCCGGGGGGGGGGGGGGGGGGGGTGGGGTACTCGATATATCTCTGGGTGGGGAGGTGCGGCCCGGCCCCTCATACCCTGACCCTGTTTAAGACAAATATTGCTGATTTTCCTACCCCGTTTAAGACAGAATTCCGATTTTTGATACCCTGTTTAAGATGTAGATTAAAAGTTGCGGTTGCAAATTGCGTGGCTTTCTTGTTGTGTAATCAATGGAAATTTAATGTGCCTGGTATCAATGCCAAAGTCAGTCTGGATGGAAGTCAATATTAATTTACAAGAGCTTGTGAAAATTTTGCTGTTTATCATCCAAGAAAAGATATCCCATTTAAGACAAAAATTGATAAATCGATACCCTGATTCAGACAAAAAATGATAAATTCGATACCCTGTTTAAGACAAAAATCCCGAAAAACATACCCTGGCTGGCCGCACGTCCCCATTAAGCCCTTATAAGGGAGTACCCCCACCCCCCCACCCCCGGGTTTTTTAACTTCTGGTAATTTTTCCAAGCCACAAGGGTAAATCAGTTTGAAAAGTCTTGTCGGCATTTTCCATTCGCGAACAGAACCTTGGACATACATGTATATGTCATTTTAAAAAAGAATCCCCTTCATGTCTTTTTTACTACATCAGTAACAAAACTAGAGAGTCAATTCGTTGATGTAAATATTTCTTTTAGCATTTGACTTTTCAAGGTCTTATTCACAATCGTAGTGCTCCAAATGGCAAATGCCTTTACTGCAAAAGTCTAGTAAATTGTAGTCTAACACTGCACTACTACATTTCAATTTTTATTAAAACCACACCTTAGTGAAGTAAATTTAACAAACTACGCCAGTTTTTCATCCATCTGTCCTGCATCATGAATTTCATCATAACATTAACAGTCAAAGTAGCTCTGGATCCACAAGGCGACACCTAAGTGGATCTGCAGACTACTTTGACAATGTCATGACGAAATCCATTTTGATAACACGTTGTCAAATTGTCCGCTCTTGCTAATTAACACATTGCATACATTATAAATTCATGTGTCTATCTGCTTATTGACAACAAAAATTAGCCTATGAGCATGCAACAATTTCTCCAGTTATTGTAAAAATGTCTTTTGCCATATGGCTTTTTAAAGTTGCATTGATGATAGTGCCCTAAAGAGGGAATAGGCAACAAACCATGTTCAAAAGAATTTTGTTGCTGAGCTTGTAGGGTTGACCTACCTGGGAGAGGGTGGTAAGGTTGAAGCATTGCTGGATTATTACTTGGATGGCCTATTACAACTTAAAGAACAATATGTAGAGGATGTTACATGGTGGCACAAAAATATGAATTATATTCTTGAGTGACAAAAACAATAATTATAAGTGAATGAAGATGGTGAATTTTGAGCTCTGTAATTAAATGTGAAATATGAAATATTCAACATGACACGAGCGTGGGACAAAGAAAAGTCTGAGTCCCCGACAGGAATCGAACCCATGACGTCCCGAACACCGGGCGGGCGCTCTATCCACTGAGCTACTAGAACTCATGGAGAGCAAGGTCATTTTCTGAGTTCACATGTGACAGGTGTCCTGCATACTGCTAGGATCAGCACTGCCGAATTCATCATGAGTAGTAATAAGTGAATGAAGATGGTGAATTTTGAGCTTGGTAATTAAATGTGAAATATGAAATATTCAACTTGACATGAGCGTGGGACAAAGAGAAATCTGAGTCCCCGACAGGAATCGAACCCATGTCATGGATTCGATTCCTGTCGGGGACTCAGTTTTTTCTTTGTCCCACGCTCATGTCTTGTTGAATATTTCATATTTCACAAAAACAATATAGTAGGAATGAGCACAGTGACTGAGTAAAATGTGGCTTGAAGATAATTTATTATCTTCAAGCCACTGTATAATTTTCTGAATTTATTTCAAAGACAAAGTGACTGTTTGGAGAAACAACTGTCAAAAAAAACAGGAAACTAACCCATCAAAGATCCTCATGTCCTGGTTGTAGTCTTGTATAAATTTTACAAGTACTGTGTTTTCCAGTATTTAAAAACGCTACTGTTTATACAATAAAAGAAGACTAAGTGTACTCATGTTTTAACTTTCTTTGGTATGACAAGAGCAAGCTACAATATTTGTTTGGAATGCTACATTAAACTGTAACAAAGTCTTTACCATTCCTGATGACATACTACAAGATTGTATGCACAATCCTGCCTTTGATGAGCACTTTGCAAGCAGAAATTCAAAGTCTGTTCAAGAAACATGTATGTGCTTAACAGGGCTGTCATTAAGTTTTACGGTAAATAAATGAGTTTTTGTTTTGAGTCACCTGTAGCCTCCTTTTCCACAGCTGTAGTAAACTAGTTACTTTGCGGTTGAAGTCTATTAACAACAGGCAGTTTCACCCGTAGCATCAAGGGAAAATCAAGCATTACTTAGCCATAACAGGTGTTATGAGTAAAGGCCCTTAATGGCTGCCCTCCTTAAACATAAAAGAATCTACACTCCTAAGGGAGATTTTCGTTTGTGATGAAAAGCAAAAACAAACAAAAGATCCACTTGAAGAAGTGGATCTCTCCAATGTGAGCTTTTACATTCAGGTGAAATGAAATGCATTACTTCATTACTAGGTTTTGTCCAAATCTGTAAATGGCAGCTCTAGTTGAGTATTTTGTTTGGCCAATTAGCACCAGTGACCAACTCACTCTTACTTCAAGGGTAACCCTTCACAAAATAGTGATTACAAACAATTATTGTAACAATTATTACCATCTCTTCCATAGCTAAGTTGATCAATTTCATGCGTCATCTGCTCAATTTCTTCTCTTAGGACACGATTTTCATCTCTGAGATGTTTAACATCTGTTGACTAAATTGTTACAGAACATCATTAGACAATGAACTTAATTTGTTACTATTTTTTTTATTTTTTCTTCCTTCTTGTCAAGGGAAGTTGTCAGCAATCACAAGATACAACAAACTGCAGCAATGTTTAGCAATTTCATAATTTCATGGCAACAGTTGTTGACTTTGATACACAGAAAATCATTGGAATCATACAGAATGTGATCCTCTTCCATCTATTGAAATAATTAGTTTAAACTTCTACCTACAGAAAAATGATCAAAATAGGAATCTGTACATGCATATTCAATAAACGCTTTCATTAAGAGCCAGGTACTGGACAAATAGAGCCTTCACCAAAATGGCAGCCAAAAATTCAAATATTAAGTTAAAATTAGCTAAAATTAAAAACATAAACCAGCACTAGAAAGAACACCTTTACTTTAGTACCCTGCAAAGTTTCAGCATTTCAGGTGCAATATCAGCTGAGAAAATGTAAGTTGAAAATTGAAAAATTTACAGGCATTTGTACTTACATTTTCTCGGCTGATATTACACCTGAAATGCTGAAACTTTGCAGGATTCCCCAGTCTTGCATTGCGCATAATTTTACGTGTGATAAGCGCGCGCATTGGAAAATGGTGGCTTTTTCTTTATTTTTTTCTTTTTCTTTTTTCTTTTTCTTTTTTTTTTTTTTACCTTGCTAAAGAGGTAAATCGCCATTTTCTCGAAAACAACTACGGTGACCTATCATTTTTTTGTTGTTTTGAATTGAGTAATAAATTTCTCTCTGTAAAATAAATACGGGCCAATTCTCAGTGTTGAGCAAAAAACAATTGTCTGAAACGTGAATTTACTAGCAGTTGTAACTATAATCATGGTGCTATTATATTTATTTGATTTACATGGAATAAACAAGGTGCTGTAGCTCCTAAACGAACATGAGGACCCCTCATTTTTGTTTTCCAAATTTAAGTTCCTATAATATAAACAATCATTTGGCAAAGTCTGAGAAAAATCTCAGTGTAGGTTCTATTTCAGTGGAATGACCTTAAGTTAAGGTGTTCCTTCTAGTGCTGGTATACGTTTTTAATTTTGACTTATTTGAAATTTCGCCCACCATTTCAGGGTTGTATATAAGTTTTTCAGTAACCGGAGTTTGTGAAAAGTAGACGGTTGTGGGTCCGGAGGACCCATATGATGGGCTTTAGCCCATCGTTTATTGGGGGGTCCGGGGGCATGCTCCCCCAGAAAGTTTTTGAAAACTGGAAAGCTGGAAAAAGCATTTCCTGGCATTTTGGGCCATGAAACCCAGACATTAGAGGAATGAATTAAGCACCAGCTGACACAAGCGCACTGCTTGAGCTAGAATCCGATATTTTAAATGAAAAAAAGAATAATAGAATAAGCGTATGTCAAAAGGAAATTCAAATTATGGATCAGGTTAATCTACACCGGTAACCCTGCAAGTCAAGTACAATTGAGCTGTTTGATTTTCACCTCTAGTTTTGCACATGCCGTGTGGGCTATTTGTCGAAAATTGTATGTGCCAGAAAGTTAACGAGGCAAAGGCCACTGCTGATAAAGAGCACACACCTTGATCGTGGCCGCTGTTGACTATCAGCAGATAGTCAACGGTAATATAGCCAATCAAATTCACGGATTCAAAATAGACTACCGTAAATTTATACTAAAACTCAATAGAAACACAGAGAACATGTTTTCTATTTCTTTTAGAGAACACTGCAACAAAAAAACAAAAACAACTTCACAACTTGTTAACTTTGATTATCAAAGTATCAATTCTCTCTGCTTGCGCGATCATTACGTCAACACCTTGTACTAGTTCTGTTTAACCAATCACAACACATGTTTTCTTAGGACTTTTTTCTAATTAACAAATAAAGAAGCCTAAGCCGTGTATTACACTTTGATAAAACACGATGGTCACTTGAGAACACGAGGAAAATGCAGAAAACATGAGCCGCAGGCGAGTGTTTTCTACATTTCTCGAGTGTTCTCAAATGACCGGAGTGTTTTATCACAGTGTAATACACGGATTAGGCTTCTTAATTTGCTTTAAAATATAGATTTTACGCGCGCAAAACAATAAAACACGCTTTTTCTATGTTTTATACTCTGATAAAACATAGGTTTTTGACCAATCAGAGCGCGCGCAGGGTCCTTTCTATATTTTTAAACTGTGATAAAACGCAACGGGCATTTAAGAACACAAGGGAAATGTAGAGAACATGACCAGCAGGCAAGTGCTTTCCACGTTTCTCTGGTGTTCTCAAATGTCCAGAGTGTTTTATTACAGCGTACTACACTGCTTACTATATGATATAAATTTTACATGTGCAAAACAATAAAACACACGGGGTCCTATCTAAATTATAAATACAGATAAAAATCATGAGGTTACTTTTACTTACAGTTGGGTTTGCAGCAACACGAAAAAAATTCACCAATTCCTTCTCTTTTTCTAGTAATTCATTTCCCAATCTACTCAATTTGTGTTGCTCATTGTGCATTTCCTTTAAAGACAACAAAGATCACATGCTCAGTCACCTCCAAATGAATTACTGCTGCAGTAATATTTTTTCAAACTTGTTTCTGTCAAAGTAGGTATGGCATATTACAGTGAAAAAATGAAAGAAAAAAAACAAACACATTAGCGACAAGTTACTTCTCAATATCAATTTACTCTACACAGACTACTAACTACAGATCTTAAAAATTATGAGAAAAGGAAGATGTTTGACGAGGAAACTTTTACTCCTCCGAGCCAAAAACAATTCATCTCAGAAGTGCAGAAAGATGAAAGCCTTTTGATCTGATAATGTGCAAGATTTATAAACAACAAGCTCCATCACAAAACACAGCGAACTATTTCATCACAAAACACAGCGAACTAGACCAGGTGCAACACAGATGTGCCTACCATGCAGTGAATATAAGTTCATACCTTTCTGAGTGTGTCTAGCCTCTGTCGTTGGTGACAAACTAATGCTGTAAAGAGAAAAAAATTGTAAACTTAATAGCCAGAAGGATATGATATAAATAACCTTTAAAAGAAATGGGCCAAGATATAAAGATTATATGAAAAGCCACATTTGTGATGCCAAAAAAAGTCCTTCAAATTGATACACTGTAGTAAACACAACTGGTCTTAATCCTCCTCAGTCTCACAGTCTTTTCCCTGTGTAAAGCCAGTTATACACAACAAAACATTATCTCGAGGCTCCATTCACACTGACAGTAAGTTTATGCATCAACTAACAAAATTCCTTAAGATATCAAAATAAAACAGCCCCTTTCAGAATTGATTGTCTCCTTAAGCCAAGCAAAGCTGATTCGCAAAGCATAGATGATGCAATATTTATAGCTTCAATATTTATAGTTTTGTCGGACTTTACCCTCCTTGTGTTTGAGAAGTTTTAGCAGTAATCTTGCTATATCATGTTTTGGGGCAAACAAAGACCCGAATGTAAAAAATTTCATTGTTCCCCTATGCTAGCTTTGACTCAGAATGGTTATCTAACATCACCATTAGTATATCATGTTTTCACAGCCATATTGTTCCCACATCATGCCAAAAGACACCTTTGGGAACCATGTAAATTAAAAATATACACTGCCAGAAATATGACACGTACTATAATCATAAGATGCACTTGCAGAAGGTGGAGGCCTTTCTACTGGGCCAGAAGAAATGTATTCCATTCCAGGACTGGGCTGTGCAACTGTCATTGGTCGTATCAACGGCTGTAATGGCGGTGGTGGCGCAGTTCTGTGTGGTAGATATGGGGATGTGTTTGTGGTGGGAATTGTGATTGATATAGGTTCATCTACAGGTGTGTTTTGGGAAGATGGTTGAACTGGCATTGGACTGTCTAACACATCAACACCACCGCCATACAAAAATCTATCACTCTCAGCAGTGAGAATCCTCATACAACGTTCTGTATTTCCATGCTGAAAAAAATATGAAAAGTTAAGTTACCTGTAAGAAACTGTTAACACTGTTTAAAGGCTGATGTCCATGATTGCTTCAATCACAAGGATCATTAAAGCAAAATTTCAATGATCATTGCAATCATAAATGTATGGATTGAAACAACTCCTTGGTCAGGGCTTAGCTTGTGACAGGTGATCCATGGCACTTGTGTCAGTATATATTTCAATTGTTTTCTGGTATATTATTTTCGCTCACGGATGACTTTTCACCTGGCTACAGCCCTGCCTGAGGGATTGTACATGTAATGATCCGGACTGATTGTTTTTCACGTCTTGATGGTCATACTAGCATGAATTCATACAGAAAACACCCTCCAGAGACTGCTGACGTGCTGACGACAGAAATACACTTAGTTTTTCCTGATGACACAGGTCCTCTGATGCAGTTTTTGTGTTGCAGTTATACCAGTCAGGGTGACTGAATGGAAAGTGGTCAGTAAATGAAGCTGTTTAGGGTCAATCAAATGTTTCTAAAGTGATTGGAGCAATACTTCTTATCATAGTGATCACAGGGATAACAGTCAGTCTAGGCAAAAATGACATAAATTCAGTAATGGACCCTTTAGTAATAAACTTGTCTACTTTGCTCCCTTTTACAAATGAGTACAACAGCATTTCAAGCATGGCTCCTTTAGTGTCACTTTTTTTCAAAAGCAGCTACATTTCTCTTTGTTTTACGTCTCTCTCCTTCTACTTGAATATCAGGAAAAACTTACACTAAATTTAAAGCACACATGCACAGTAAATTTACTTGTGTCACAAAATGAGTTTTAAGTACTTTTTAGTCCCTTTGTAAACCAAAAACTCCATTATCATACATTGCATAAAGCCCATGAAACTTGAACAGTAGGGGCTTATTAAGTTTCTAAGCTATCAACTCTATACTTAGCCATACAATTGTAAATTAGCCAACTATTCAATGAAAAAAGAAAGGTCAATGGAGGGCAGAAAATACACCATTTATGGAAATCAAAATAATGATAAAATGCTACTGATTTTCATTTGAAACTGCCATTGCAGGTTTTAACTTTGCAATGTAGTCCTGAGGTTCCTGACATGATCTGATCACTATTAATGTTAAGCTTGTTACAACAATATTAGCACCTTTTCAATCAAGTTTAATTTTATTAATTTGCAATAGCCTAAGATTACATGATTTGTTACAGGTGAAAAAGACCAGAAATAATATTATAGAAAGTCACGTTATTTGACTATTCGATATATCTACTGCGATGTCTTCAATAAGGATGAAGTTTCGAAAAATGCCATCTGACTTTCCTTGTATAAAAAGACGAGTTGTTTAATAACTACAAATTATCACGCCATTTACTTGTTCAGCTAATATCAACGTGCACATGATCCAAGTGCTCAGTCATCCGGTCCATACGACAGCGATGATTCAGAGAGAAATTTATAGTCGTGACCGATCATACATAGTAATTAACGTTCTAAAATTAAAATACCTCCTCTGATTTCTTTTATTCATCTGTGAACCAACTGCAGCGCAGAGGCAGATTTCAACTAACAAAGGTGTCGTTTTCTTCCAGCAAAGTATTTTACTTTCGATTTTGTCTTCAAAATATGGAAGAACTTAATCTGCAAGCTGGCTCTAAATACATCATGCATCGTACAGTTCGTACAGCTGATGGAGAGTTCGCTAATTTCGACGTATCATCACTATCTATAACGCTGATATTTTGCGACTTGTAAGAGTTAGGAACAGAAAGATAGCTTAGATTATCACTTCGCATGAAAATGTTTCCTATAAGGCTACTGAAATCCCTGCCATCTATGGAACCATCGAAGTTATGATGAAACAGTCGTGGTGATTTCACATTTGTTTACAACTTCGATTCAGTTCACTCATAATCGTCTCCATAGAAAATATAGAGTTAAAAGGAATATACTATCGAGCTGATAGAAGCCTTGATCGCGATGAAGCAGAATTTAAAACACACCTGAGAATCATTGTGCTGGCATACTCGAAAACACGCTATGTTTACAGGACAACACCTCCAGTGCACTACCCACGGAAATCACCAGAGAATCAAAACATGTTGATACAAAACAGCAGTGTCTGAACGAAAAACTGAACTTGCTGAATCCGTAATATAGGTAATCAAGAAATCCCTCAAACAGGTTACCAATGTGACATTAGAAATTCGACTTACCTCGGCCTGCAGAGTTTGAGAAATGACTTGCTCCGGAATTTCAGGAAACCTATTCTTCAGGGCCTCGAATATCTGCCCGTTGTAACCGTTTCTCTCCGCTGCCATAAAATATTTCGCGTCCACCATGTACAAGGCCTTTTGTGTTCCCTTCTCTAACGTCTCTTGTGTATTGTAGAAGGTAATGAAACGGGTTAAGCTAAGGAAGGAAGTATATTTCCAGACCAACTTCCACACAGCTTGGGTCAACGTCAGATTCAACACGTACTGCGCATAACATTGGGGCACGTGACTTGTCTTCCGATCCAATTCAGATGTCGATCGATAATAAATCGATATCCAAATTACCCGGAAAACGTGAAAAACCGAAAGGAGGGAAAAATTCGAAAACAAAACAAAGCAAAAATAAATAATAACAAAAAACGAATAAACAGAAAAAAAATTGATTTTCCAGAATCCCCATTTGAATTTCTCTTTGCAAAGCACAAAGAAACCGGGTTTATGATCCATGTAAAACGGCCCAGCTGACGTCATAATACATAGGCAGGGGCACATAGGACACAAGCAAAACAAGGAACAAAGGAGTCTTTTGCATCTTGGACCAAAGGGTAAAACAATAGGATGTTATTGTTCGTTTTACACCGAACATGAGCCAGAAGCCGGACAAAAAGAGAAAAAAATACAGCTTCGCACGACACGAAAGGGTACACGACTCGGGGAACGGGCCGGAATGGCTGAAATTTGAGGCTGAGTAATATTCTTTGTGTTTATAAAAGTGAAATAATAACAACAGTATTTTACTCATTTTTTTCTTCTTTTTCACGTGTCAATAAACTTAATTCTGCTAGAGCGTAATCTCTGAATTGCGTCAACTTTTAAAACTGAAAATTAAAACTAAACCATAGTTTGTCGGCCTTTTAGATTTAGCACAGAACAAAGAGAAACAAGCTGAATCTGTCACGGTTCTGTTTCATTTGACAGCCAAGACCCAGAATCGTTGTTAGAGACTTAAGTCGACCCTTTTGGACTTTTGAAAAGGTCACACAGGCTTGACGTCATTCGAAAAGACCTTTTACCTTCCCGTTCAGCCAAGGTGAGGTGGTCACATGAGTCCAGTGATGTCACCACGGGTGAAGTTCGCGCTCAAGGCCAGAGACCCAGCATTAAAACAGCAGTCTATATTAGTCTTTACATGTTCAGAAACCATTACAATCGACATTGCAATCTCGTACGCACAGCCTTCGTCCCATTCTCGTCCCCAGTGGTACTCGTCTTTAAAATGTCATTTCACTCGGACGACATGACCAAAAGTAATGGAAGCTCTGGGGACGAGAATGCTTGAGTCCCCCCCCTAATTAATAGAGTTTTTTTGCGGTAGGGCAATGACGACACAAGTGCGATGTAGCACTTAGAACATTTCTTTGCCGTCCTCTGTAAAACAAGAACGTAAAATGACCAAATTCTGCGTTCTCTAAGGAACAAAAAACACGACGACCACATTTTAAAGATATTTTTTTAGAATTTTGTCGCTCTCTTACATATTCATGGAAACGTCGCTAAAAAGGTTTCACGAGCAGAACAAGCTATGGATGCGGGTGCGTTATAATTCTTGGTACATTTCTTTGCGGTCGCAAGTTCTGCAAAATTAATCAACAACGTGAAATGACCAAATTCTGCGTTTTCTGGAGAACGTGAACCACGACGGCTAATTTCCAAATTCTTATTTCGAATTTATCGATATCTCCTAGATTCATTTTCGTGATAGCTTTGAATGTGATAAACAACGTAAACGACTTTAGGGTACCGCGAGTTTCGTAGGTAAAATATAAACTCAAGTTTTCAGGAGGCTCAAGAGAGTTTTTCGTTGGTGCAGTGTTTGTGAAACGATGGAAGATTACAAAGAAGGATATTTACATGTAATGATGTGGGCAAACTATATGTCTCCTTGCAACTCTATTGCTGGGCTATACTTTGCGGGTACTTGTGACGTCATATCAGTTACCATGGCAACGCACAAGGTGCACAAAAACGACCACTAGATTTCAGTTTTTGTAAATTATCCTAAAAACTAATTCGGTGACCTACCATTTCCATTTCTTTGTTGTAAAGTTCCCTAAATTCTTTAACTTTTCAGATAATATGGAAAAAAGTTATCTATATTTAAAGAAAATGCGATTTATGGCTTACAGAATATTCTACTAGATAATTTTCTCCGAAACTTTTATATTTGAAGTGCCATCGTGAATGGTGCGTGCATGCAAAAAATCAAGATAGGTCACCGAGCAAAATTTCGAGCTAGAAACAAAAATTTTCTGCAGATTTTATTTCCGGTTCGTGCGATTTTACGCAAGATTTAACTTCCGGTGTGCTAATTTTGATTCATTCAGTTGACGAGTGTGTTTGCGTGCAGCTAAAAGCCCTTTCGAGCCTCCTTAATCGACGTTGTCCTCGGCGTCGCCGTTGTGGTTTCTCCCTATTATGGTGAGGCTACATCGTTTTCGAAAAGTTCCGTTTTTTTAATGTTTTACGCCAGAACGAAAACGAAAAGCCGCCGATTTTAAATTCTTCCGGATTGAAAAGCATTCTCGAAAAGCTCAGTTACCGTGGCGGATTAGTGTGGATACTTGGCCAAACCGTAGAAATAAAGCTGCGTTTTATAATTAGAAATTTCTATGGCACGTGCATGGTGTGGACGTTGCCAAAACTCTCTATTACTGAACTTAAACGCAAGCGCTGACCGATAACGCGCAGGCTCTTGAGCCAAGACTGACAACTCAATCACCCGAGGTCGAGGTTGGTGGACTCCTCCATCCCATGTCTAGCTTTTTATCGATTGGTTGTACCTATTCTACAAAACGTTCTTATTCTTGCGATCATCTGGGCCTTAGTCAGCATATGAAGCTATATTAGGCAATGCGAGGAACTTTCCCCCTCTTTTTTTCTTGATCCCAGGGTTGTGTTCAATAATGTGGTTAAACATAAACACCCTCAATAACTGACTAAGAAGAGAATTTAACCACCGCCCTTGTCTCATTCTTATTTATTTTTTTTCTTACTAAGACCTAATAAGTTACGTGCGCGGTCTTCGCACGAAAGGTCTGAGCGAGTGTGCGTAAAGCGATAAAACGACTGCGGACAAGCAATAATCCGATGGGCTATAGACAGCATCAGAGAGCAAAATGGTGCTGGGTACGAAAGACGTTATTCACCTTCAGTTCATTATTTTTACAGATATTGAGAAGTCGGTGCAATTCTGACAAAATTTGGGGATGCTACAAAGAACACTCGGAAGTTTCATTAGACGTGTAGTAAGGGAAGATGCAATAACAACGCGCTAAAGTCAGTGTTAGTAAAGATTACAACGAAAGGCCATCAAAAAATTTGTAAGCAAAGGGAGAAACACAGTACTCTTATTACAGTAAATCTTTTATTCGGATTCATCAAAATGTCTTTTGGTTGTAGACCTACAGAGAACATTTTCGTTTTTTTGTTTGTATCCCCGACTCTAGTTTCTAGACAATGGCTATATACCTCTCATATCTATAGCTTTCTAGCGTCACCAGAGGTCAAAACAGCGAGCATATTACACTGGGATTAACCTTTGACGCTAACAATATTAAAACACCGAGCATTTATTTAATTTGCGTTCTGATCACAATATCGACTGTTGTTAAACGTATTTCTCATAATGTTAGTTCCAGTTACAAACGTCACGCAACGCTGAATTGGTAATGCAGGTCTCTTAAACGGACTAAAACATGATGAAGACGATGAAGATGACGCTAACGACGGCGACGACGACGACGATGATGATGACGATGACGATGACGATGATGAACGCTTCTGGGCACAAGTGAACGTTGCGTGATGATTGCTAGACTACCAAATAAAATTGGGCGCATGCCCCCAAAAAATTCACTTCACTATGCAAGGGAAAATCTGATTAACCCTCGAAATCAACGGCTTGTACTTTACGTTGGTTTTAACCGTGGTTGTCTCGTCGATCGTAATTTTCTATTAATACATATGGATTCTATGGTCACTGTTTCTCTTTATATCACTATCCCAACCTCTAATTTTCATGTAAGGAGGGGTAGCTCGAAATGTCGGTTCAGTTGGGCTGTACTGTCGGCGAATCTTTTCCTCATTCAGCTAGCTTTCTGCTCATCCGTCGGTTTCCAGTTGGGATTGAAGTGTTTCTTTATTGGCTCCCACACCTTGTAATAATCGTGATCCACTTTTTGACAGGTTTCATTTCCCCATTTCGTGACAGCCATGCTCAGACTGCTTTCAAACATGAACGCCTGACAAGAGAAAAAACATACTGTTGTTAAGAGTTGAGGGCTTTTTGAGTTGACATATTTGTAGTCCTACACAGAGAAGATAAGTGCCTGCTATTTGTAAGCTAACAAATCATCACTGCGACTACTGAAACCACTAGGTCCACTAACTCTTATGTTTCAAAGTAGAATAGAGAACTTCACCTGGAGGCAACTGTAATGCATTATTACACAACTATAAGTTTAGACGAAATCAGATAGGAAATCGAGTAATTTCAGTTTTTAGTGAACAAAAGTTAAACCCTTGTACCAGAATAACCTTGTAGCTGCCTGAAAAAATATTTCCCATGGGAACTCGAGGAAATACATTTCAAAGTCCAGATAAATTGGGCAAACACAGAAAAAATTTCCGCGAAAAAATTCACCACCAGTTTCATTCCACCGGTACTTTCAAAGGTTCCACGTGGATTTGTTTTCAACATTTTGGTCTTGTTAGAAATGATTTTTTGAGAACATATTTGAAACGGTCGCACAAAAGTTTGCGAAAAGGTGTAAATAACCCCCCGGGGGGGGGGGGGTACTCCCATATATGGGCTATATAGGTACGTGCCGCGGAATAGGGTATGGTTTTTGAGGTTCTCGGTCCTTAAATAGGGTATCGTTTTTTACCCTTTTGTAACTGTGTTCCTGGTGTGGTCCTTAAATAGGGTAGCTAAATTGTATTATCTAATACTAGAGTGCGAAAACGCCCGCTATACGAATGTTTTTTTTTTTAAAAAAAAAAAGAAAAAACTTTATGTATCCTTTTAAGTATTAACAAAATGCTTTTGCAACAGGAGAACAGAGGTTTAATTGCCCTGCCCTGAATAGGGTGTCATTTTTCGTGTTTGGGCCTTAAAAAGGGTATCAATTTTCGCTTTCTTAGTCCTTAAATAGGGTCAGGGTTTAAGAACCTTCAAGGCACACCCCCGTCCAAAATTCGTGGGAGTACACCCCCGGGAAATAACCTTGGTACAAAGTTTTGTGCTCTTGTTACTTGAACTTCTGGGCCGGGTTGTTCGAAAGCCGGTTAACGTTAACCCAGGGTTAAGTTAACTGAAGCATTATATTTTCTTGTTAAGAATGTTTTTCACCTCTGTTGTTTGGTGTAATTTGAGATTACTACCGCTTAAAACTGCAGGGCAAACAAAATAAACAGAACACTTCACCAAAAAAATACAAAACTGAAATCAAAATTCTCGCTAACTCTGGGTTAGTTTAATCGGGCTTTGAACAACCCGGCCCTGGTAAATTCCTTCTTAATATTTTTTAGTTCAGTTCTATTCTGAAAGGCTGTTTAGTTTTTATTGTCCGAGTGACAATAGTCATTGCAGTCGAATGAAGAAGCCTTCCATATCAGAGCGTTCGCTGAATCGGTTGGCTATGGAAGCTGTTGAACAGTGCTGTTGTTTTATCCTACATACCATGGTACCATCTGCAACGCGCCGAGGTTTCAACTCTGATTCAGACGCCTTCTCAAAGCAATCCTTATCAGGACCGTGTGGGGTCATCATACTGTGCAGACTACCACCCCCTGGGGAAAATCCTTCTTCCTGCAATTAAGATCACGTTGAGGCGAGGATTAGTATCTTAAAACACGCTTTTCATTTTCGCGATCAAATCATGAATTTCTTGCGCCTAGCGTCTTAAAGAGATAGTTTCATGGTTAGTCGCATGTGCAAGCTATGAAGCAAGACAAATCAATAATGGTATTTCTCACGATGATTTTGACACTAATGTTATGTTTTTTCGTAAGTCCAATCATTTACTTCCTTATCCAACCGTTTCTGTTAAATTCAACCACTTCTGTGTATGTTTTGTTCGATCGTCACGTGTATAGTACGCATTGTCAACAGCATAAGCTCTCTAGATGAGCTCTTTTTGCTCTTAGAGGAAATGTTGTAATGAATATTGTTTAAATAAAAAAAAAAATCAGTTATACTATGTAAGGACCGATCGGAAGCGAGTATATAAATCACGTGCATTGTTTAGCCGTGAAAAATTGCCGGTAAAATTTTTGCGTCAGCTGCTTGAGGAAATCAAGCGATGCTTCACGTTTTCAGAACTCGTACTTGTCCAAAGCGCAGTACGGATGATTGACAGAAACATATATACTTTTAGGTCAATTCCAAACGTCATGCCACTACCGTACCGAGCTAAATTCAAGAATTAAATTCGACTTAAGCATAGCAGTAACACGACGTTTGAAACCACCCAGTTGGGCACACTGAATTATAGCAAGGCAGGCCTTGCCGTACCGCACGGCAGTAGCGCGACATGGCTTCAAACGGCGTGCTCTTACCGTGCCGAACGGTATTCATATCCTGCTGCAACAGCTACCAAGTTTCTTTCTAGCTTATAAAATGGTCTTAAGCAAAGCAAGGTTCTTCCCATTTTCGGCGCGACTGAATTAAATTCGACGCTGGAAACCACTGCGGGGCCAAATTTATTGGAGTTCAGTTCAGCACGGCAGTAGCACGATATATGGACTGGGCCTTAGTAGTCCTTAATCGTTTCAATTTTCATAAATAAGTTAATGTTCGGTACCAAAAACAATCCAAGTGGTCGACAAGACGAGGCTAACATCACGAGTTGCACTTCGACAAACATTCACTTTCGGTTCAAACCGAAGTTGTTCCTATCTAGACTTCCTTACGCACACCAGCAAGCTGTTATTTTTAAGTTTCCGATGCAGCGGGCTTGTTACTTTCGGGTTGTGACCTCCTGCTGGGGGTCGTTTCAATTTTCATAAATAAGTTAATGTTCGGTACCAAAAACAATCCAAGTGGTCGACAAGACGAGGCTAACATCACGAGTTGCACTTCGACAAACATTCACTTTCGGTTCAAACCGAAGTTGTTCCTATCTAGACTTCCTTACGCACACCAGCAAGCTGTTATTTTTAAGTTTCCGATGCAGCGGGCTTGTTACTTTCGGGTTGTGACCTCCTGCTGGGGGTCGAAACTATTTAAGCAATAGAGCACTTTTTCCGTGTTTACATAGCCTCATCTAAACATGAGGAGGGTTGGGAGAATTCGAGACAGTTATGCAAACCCGAGACGTAGTCGAGAGTTTGCATAATTCTCCCAACCCTCCGAGTGTTAACATGACGTTCTGTAAACAGGGAAAAAAGTGCTCTATTGCTTTTGTAAAATAATTCTTAAAAATACGCGCAAATCTGAAACGTCACAACCGTGTTTACACACTCTCATCTAAACACACCTATCGACCAATGAGAGCGCGCGTAGTGGCTCGGTTATTTTATAACAGACAATACATATTTTCAGTGGTCAGATCCTGTGTGCACACTTCACTAGGTAAAGGTCTTAAAAACCTAGTCGAAATTCTAAAATATTCATAGAGACTAATAGAGAAGAAAACTTGGATGTCAGAAACTTATTACCGAGTCAACTGACATTGTACAATACTGGTGTATTTTGCGACCCCGAATAGGAAGTATATTGCGCACTCACAACGTGGCCAACTCCCAGTTGGCTTGATACTTCACCGGTACCGCGCAGAGGACATGGGTACGAATCCCCTTCAAGCCTGAATTTTATAAGGCTTTATTTTCGCAACTGCCACAGTTGCGTATAGAACTACGAGGACTTTTTACATCTTTAGAATCCGATAAACTTCCAAAACCAAAATCCCGTTACTTGGGGATAGTAACTTTCGCGTTTTTTGAGGGTCACGTCCATTTTATCGAATATTTCCGTAAGAATGTATCGAACTATAAGAACTTTTATTGCATTTTATTTAAATTTATTTCATTTTAACTTGAACTGCTTTATTTTTACCGCTTTATCCCTTATACTCATTATCGCATACTCCATCACCATATTTACAATTATTGTCCTTAAAATATGCTATCATTCGCGTCACCTACAGCACTTTTTATACAATCAACTATGAAAAATTCTCTTTTACTCCCTGAACGAACGCTTGGGATTAAAATACAGCACAGTAGCTCCGGAGGCCTCAATTGAATCTCTATACTTATCTGCTCGGAAATACTACTGAAGGACAAGTTCAAATGCTTTGAATTTTGATTGGTTCACTGTATTGTCTGTGTCCTTTGTGACAGAGTGATTACTTTGGTTTTGATTGGTTCACTGTATTCTCTGTGTCCTTTGTGATTGACTAGAGTGATTACTTTGGTTTTGATTGGTTCACTGTTTTGTCTGTGTTCTTTGTGATTGGCTAGAGTGATTACTTTGGTTTTGATTGGTTCACTGTATTGTCTGTGTTCTTTATGATTGGTCAGAGTGATTTGTTTGATTTTGATTTTACAACACTGAATTGAAAACCGCTCCTTTTACATGATTTCATATAACAAGCCAAGTTAGATAGACAATGGTCAGAGATTACTGCTGCTGTGTTTGATGGATTTCTACTTTTAAGTGGTCGCAGTATTGTAACTTTCGAGAGGTACTTTTGGGAAATCGCCATTTTTTGTAAAACAGATTCTGCACGCGTTAATGCAATTGCCTCGATGTAGCTAACATTGAAACAATTGCTACTTAAAACCTGTCTCGTCATTTTTTTTTTTTTAAAAAAAAGAAAACTTATTCACGTATAAACGGTAAAACCCTTATTTACTGCTATCCCAACCAAAGTGCTTAACTTTATTTCATAACTTTCTCAAATCAGCTATTTCTTCTTTGCAGCGTGAGGTCGGCAAATTAAAACACCTATTACTGCAGCAAAATGGCCACTTGCAGCCATTTGAAAAATTTCAATTACTGCATTGGCGACCACATGATTTAGAGCTCCCTGTGCATAGAAACATATTTAACATACTTAAATGTTCACCAACCTTTGCTTCGTATTTTCCATAAATCAAGCCCATAAATTCACTCATACAGTTTCCTGTTTGGAACAGAGCAGAGAAATAACAGTACATTTAGAAGTATACCTGGATCAGTCTCCCTCTATTCAATTTACATTTACACTGCACGATTATCAGTATTCATTCAACCTTCTCAAACTCATTAATAATTCATCACGTTAAAACAAAGAAAATCACAACCGTGAAGGAGGTTTGGATACCCGGTCTTAATTAGCATAGATTATGACGATTTTACTTCTCCGTTTACTCCTTAGTTTTTGTTTCTATTGAAAAGATATATCAAACACTCGAGAAAGTGTTTCATCAGCTATCCAAACACCTCAAATTTCGTCAAAAATACTCCGCTACGCGTCGTATTTACAACTCTCTTCTCGGTGTTTGGATATCCCAATGAAACACTGTCTCGCGTGTTTGATATATTACTTAACATGCTTTTGTGACGAGAAACTGCAGAACAGTTCAAACTATTTTCGAGACAGGCAAAAATGTCAGTCACTCACTTTTCCTGAGAAATCAGCATTGTGCACACACTTACGATGGTAATAAGGTGGTCGAAATGTGTTCTCAGCAACACTCCATCTGGGTGGAAATATAACAAAGTCTGCTATAGCAGTTCCTGGTCTTAAACTGGGACACGTAAGAACAGTGAAAACTGACGGATCCTAGGAAACAAAAATCTTTTCATGAGTTCTACTGTCAAGAATTGTACTGAGGCACTGTCGTTGAATAAAAAGTAAACAATTAATTGTAAATTGGAGAGAGCTGGTGTACTTACAACATGGTCAAAAGAAACTGTGTTGATGACATTATAACAACTTAGATCATACTTGTATGGAGCGTAATTACCATGCCACGCCACAACATCAAATGCAGAGTGACCCTAAAAGGCAAAACAAAAATGTTCAAAATCAAATAACTTTCTAAAAATTTCTTACTGTTTACTTGATAAGCTGTACAGCAGGTAAGAATTTCCACCAAGGTAAATTAACTCAACTAGCCAGCCATACTAAATAAACAATGGATTTTCCAGACTTCACTCGTCTCTTTCTTTTCCCAGTGGCTGGAGTCCCATTTTGCTATACACTGTACTAATGTACACATCATAACAATACATGCAGGGGTCTAATAACTGAAGGGGTGCCTGGATAAAAGCCTTAAGTGACTTCTGATATAGTGCTAGATTCTCCTTCCAAATTGCTTTGTATTCCTTTACAAAATATAAGGAGAATTGCACATTACATCAAAAGTCACTTGAGGCCTTATTCCACACACCCCTTCAATTAAGTGCCTAGTGAGACTAATAATTATTAAGTACCTGGAGAGCTTTGAATAGTTTTCCTTGGTATTTGCTGATCACGGTGAAACCAGATGACACATCTCTGTCTTCAAACCATGCCACAGGTGTCAGGAAGTCACGAGGATTTGCCAGTCCATTAGCACCTGACAATCACATGTTATTACTAACTTAAAATGCCATATATCTAGTTCACATCAACTGTGCATTCGTGGAACCAATTAGCCATCTAATCGTATCTATAACAAAATTCTCAATTGTGATTGGTTCTCCGCACGCCTGTTTGTCACGTAATCAGCGGGCGATCACATGGGTGTCCAATTACAGCTGTCCGATTTGAACTTTTTGTAATCGGACACCTGTAATTGGATACCCACGTGATTTTCATGCCAATTACGTGCGGTTCAATGGCTTCCTTAGCAATGTTTTCTACAGCTTTAAAAACTTAGGAAAATCGCTACAGACGTGTTCCCTCAAAAGTTCTCAGAAGACATTTTTTCCCGAAATTTGTTTTAGATACGACTAATTAGTAATTGGACCTCATGTTGTGCAATTCAGAGAGTAATCGTGCTCATAATTTCAAATCGGCCTCGTGCTTTGCGCTCGTCTGATTTTGAAATTACTC
The DNA here is from genome assembly GCA_019787425.1 of Platygyra sinensis. NCBI lineage: Eukaryota > Metazoa > Cnidaria > Anthozoa > Scleractinia > Merulinidae > Platygyra > Platygyra sinensis. The sequence goes on from JAHPZR010004995.1 coordinate 91,547, forward strand.
GCTCGATTACTCCCTGAATTGTACTCCACTAAGTCCAATTACTATTACTTGCAATGAAGCATTATGTCTTTAAAATTAAAATATGTTTAGTAACTAAATTGCTTTAGGAACAAATCGTTCAGTAGCTGGGATCTGTCAGCTGGGATCTATCAGTTTCTCAGTGTCGTCTAAACTTACACAATAACAGCTTTAATTATCCCTTACTTTTCAGTTAACTAGTAAATGAAATAAAGGACTGCTTCCCCTGATAACAACATTCTCCAAGACCATTATTGAACAGGAAAACAGTGAAGGAAAAACCAAGAAATTAAAATGTACTTGTTGTGCTCGCAATTAATTAAATCGCTTCCATCCCCTACACATTCAACTAAATTAAACTGCCCCTGCCACTCTACGGCTCTATTTGAATTTCTTTCTCTCATCCACCCTCAGAAGACCTTGCCGTCCTGCATCCGAAATAATTTGTCGAAGTCTCAAAAAAAGTCTTGTCTCTCGGTGTGTTTTCAGTGAGATCTCACCATTAATCTCAGCTAGAGGTAGGCAATCTCACCAAGAATTCAAAAGACACATCAAACACTTGGCAATCTTAGTAAAAATATTATACTAGAGTCATTTGGCCTTATTGCCTATACAGAACCCTTCACCCTTAGAATTTCCAGTAGACCTCCTTGGAATGAATAATTATATAGATATTTTCTGGAACCACACATTGAAGCAAAGCATGAAGAGAAGAGAGAAAAAACAATCTAACGCATATAGACTGTCAGTACCAATTGGTCCCAGATTGGGCAGAACAAAGTGAGCATCAAACACCTCCAGAATGTACCCTCTTGATGGTTCACTGATCTCCACTGAAAACCTGATCCCTTGCTGCAAAATGATTTATAAAATTAAATTTATTAACTAGTTGTAACCACAGGTTAGAAAGAGCAGGCCTGAATGCACTTGAAGAGCTTTTGTTTAGATGTTGGCAATAGAGAAGAAGGTATTAAATGCGTGCCTTGTTTTGAAAGTGTGACAGAAAATTGGCATTACAGTGATTACTTTCGATTCTCACTAGTTAGCTAATTAAATATTCAATCATGGAAGGAAGAAGGCGCCGGTCGCGGAGGAATGTTTATTTGCTCAAAATTGAGGCAAAATCTTTCAGAGATGCAAGACAGGACATTGTAAGGATACAGAGAGTAATTTGGGACCATTTGCTAGCTTTTAAGGGTGAAATTATCAAAAAGCAAGCTTTAATTTCGCTTCCGTGCCGAACACCAAATAATCAGGAATAATTCACGCATTGTTTTAATATATGCTGTCTGTTCTGTTTTTTCTTTCGTCCTCTTTTCTACCCCGCCGAGGTCATTTTTTCGTCTAAATCATGTAAGGAAAGTTTGGAATTAATGTTCTCATTCAAGGTTTAGCTCTGAGGCAATAATTCTGCGATTTTTTTACCCAAACGTCGGCTTGTGTTGTTGTGGGCGATTGTGGCTACTTCGTCGAGTCAAGCAATGACGTGATCGAGGTGAAAAAAAATTGTAATTTTTACATTCTGGTTTTCTTCCATTTCCCTGAAATCTTAACATAAGGCTGGATTGTTAAGAAATAGATAGTACTTTCGCCGATGTGTGATAGCTATTTACCCTGAAGTGTTTATCCCTTCGAAGTCAGGGTTTGTGAAGAGATTTTTGTTCGGCCCGTTCTGCCTAATCAGAGATTTTATAAAAGGTTATTTCATTGATGATTCAAACGAATATAAATTTATATATGTTTCAAGCTCAAGTTCTAGTGAACAAAACACATTTTCCACCAGTGCTGGATTTTAATATTTTTCCGGCGAAAGTTTGAGCCGGAGTAACAGTACAGAAGCTTGGATCAAAATACTTTGATCTTCCATGTGACAGAGGTCTGCATCCGGTATCCAATGTGACAAACTATTGTGATTGACACATTTTTCGCATTCTGATCGTTCTTAGTTGTAGAACAAAATTTCAACTTCCTGTTTCAGTGTCCCTGTTATAAATGTGGCGCGCATGCATAATACGGAATCCGCTGGTCACTGTCAAGATTAGGGTTGCGGGCCTCTCTGGGCCTGCAATTAAAGTGCCTATGAAATGAAATTTTAGCCCCCTTTTTTATTCCAGAAAATTGAAGTCTATGTTGCACTGATTCATAATTTTCGAATTTAAGCTCTGGTCCGGCGCGCAAAATATTTTTTTTATCCCTCCAAAGTTGGCAAAAAATGCAATTTTCGTTTTCCGAGGCCTGCGAACTAGTGACGTCATAAGGTGTGTAAATTTCGATTGCTTCACTTCGAGTCACTGTATTTCCTACAAAGTTAGCACTCACTGAGCCGTCTTTTTGGCGGTTTTATTCAGTGGAAAATGTCCTCAGATGATGAATTATCCAGTAACACATCATCTTCGTGTGATGTTGAGTCGCTGCAGTTAGCGGTAGAAGGGGAAGGCTCTTAAATTCGATCGTTCAGAGCGCTATCAAGTCGGGTCGTGGAAGAAGGAGACGTGACGGAAGAAGACGTGGACGGCGAAGATGGTATACGCTTTGCGACCTTAGAAACAAGGAAAGAGTCTTAAATTGGTAAACCATAAATCTGTCATGCCTTCAATGTAAGAGAAATGTTGAAAGCGCTGTTCGCTTTGGCAAAATATTTAACCTGATCCTGTGATGATTTATTAAACCACTTGGGTCACGGTTGTGTTGCATATCTCACACACATGCTGCAAACATCAAGTTTCAACCAAACGCATGTTCTAGTTGCTTCAAACAGTATTTCCCTTTTCTTCTTTGAGGGGAGAATATACATTGTAAAATGACACTAAAATACCGTGACAGTGCCCTTTAATGTGCTGGATTGGGTTTGTATCTAAGATACCCAATCCAGCACATTAAGTGAGCAGCAGTCTCTCTTTCCACTTCACGACAGCCCCACAGGTACTCATGCTAAAACCCCAGCATTCTGTGTGGGTTGAGCTTTTGGTTATTTCTCTCAACTAGCTTTCCTCCATCCTCAAAAATGAAGTGAGCATTCCAAATTCCAAAAATAGGCAGTCTTTGACTACATGTGCCTAGTTATATGAAAACTAGTATCATCTGCAATGACTACATGATACAACAACAACAAGAAACTTTATTGTAAAATAAGTATCAACTGTAACAATTCATAATCATGTCTTTCTCATCGCGGAGGAATGTTTATTTGGTGGAATTTTGAATAATTATTGGCTTATCAGATAAGCTTGTTTCTGTTTTCATTTTTGTGCCTTTGTAGCCCGCTGAGATCATTTTTTCGTCTAAATCACTTAAGAATAGTTCGAAAAAGAGGTTCCCATTCACTTTTAGCTTCTAGGTGATAATTCTGGAATTTGTTGACCAATTGAAGTGGAAAGAACACATTAATTTTGTTGCAAAGAAAATATCAAGGTTAACAGGTATATTATGTAAAGCACGGCATTTTGTAACTAGATCGTTATTGAAGTCAATTTACTATGCCCTGATCTACCCCAATATTTTTTATGGCAATGTAGTATGGGCTAATGCATATCAGTCTCATCTCGAGAAAATATACAAACTGCAAAAGAAACTTGTATGAATAATAACTTTCAAAGAATACAATCACAGCTCAAAACCATTATTTGATAATCTGAAGATACTGAATGTTTATCAAGTTAATTATTACGCTATTGCTATCTTAATGAAAAAAATTTCAAATAAACAATTACCTTTCTCATTGAAGAATATTCTTAGGATAAATGAAGAAGTTCACAACCACAGCTCTCGATCAAACAAAAAATTACACAAGCCTTGTGTCAAAACAAACCTCAGCAAATTAAGCATTAGTTTTAAAGGAGTTGATATATACAACAGCTTACCAAGTGATCTAAAAAATATCCAGTGTAAATCAACTTTTAAGCGAAAATTAAAAATTATATTCTCACAAATAGTTTATAGAAATATATTCAATACCAATGTAACTTACTCACGAATCTGTAAATCAATGTATAAGATCTGTGATCATTGACCACCAGGCTTGTCTCAGGTATTAAAGGGGGTCTCCTAGATAAGCCTGAAAAGGCTTCTGAGACTTCCTGCTCAGGATTATATCAATTGTGTTGTAGTATGTAGCGTTGTTGTAATGATGATCTTGTGCAAATAAATAAATAAATAAATAAAATAAATAAAATTCAAAGTTTTTCGGTTGCTCGCAAGTGTTGACAGATGGGCAACAAAATATTCTAATTAGTGCTGGTTTTTGTTCAATTTCGCTGAAATTTTAACACAATGAAGCTGGAATGTTAAGGAATAGATTTCACTTTTTGGACTAATTAACGGAGAAGTTATATATCGCTGCGAAGTCAGCATTTCAGATTACATTCTTTGCATAGCGTGCGTTTGGCATGATGGTGCAATCGGATATTTTTGTTTACTCAGCAAAAACTGTTTGTAGTCGAAAAAGGTCATTTCAGCAACCTTTCAAACGAATTTAAATTTACATATTTGCTAAAATGAGTCTGTAGTTAAAAAAAGGTTTTTTGACGATCGCTGTGGTAAGAATTTTTTTCCCGCGAAAATGCCCTGTTACAGTTGAGTTAAATCTTAAACATAGGAAACTTACCAACGTCGTTGAACAAACGCGCAACATGAGCACATGGAGCGATTGTAGCAAAAAGTTGCCATTACGTCATGTCTTCTCGGGATACGAAAATCAAACGAACATTGCTCGACAGTGGTCTCGAGTTGTTGGCGAAAGAATACGAGAAATACCCGAGTTACGGACACACACACGTGTACGATAACATGGTGCCTTGAGTTCTACGAGCACTAGGCACAAAAACCCGAGTTACGGACACAAACGTATACACAATAACATGGTGCTTTGAGCTCTATGAGCACTACTCTACGTGTACTAGGCACCAAAAGTGAAGGGGGACACTTCATGACATATTACACGTCGCCAAAAAAAAATGTTAAGGGGAGGACACTTCATGGCAAATTACACGAACGGCAAGTGTTACGGACGCACATGTATGCACGATAACATGGTACCTTGAGCTCTACGAGCACTAGGCACAAAAATTGTGAAATAAAGGAGGCAGGCTAGCTACAACCTTAATAGCATACTATATAACAATCAAGAATTATTAACATAATGCTTATAACAACTACTTACCTGGATAATACAGATTTCATTTGGTTTCACTTCCATTTTACCAAACTCAGTTGTCACCATTAAAACACCCTTCTGGGGAACTGCAATTTTTGAAAATTTAGCATAATTTATTGATAATAATATTATACTGAACATTACCATTTGGGATAATAAATTTTCAATTTTATGATCACATTTGTCTAAGAGTTCTCAAAACTAACATAATTTGTACCAGTTGTCCAGTAATTATACTCACCTATAAGGAAATCTCCATCAGAATTGTAGAAACACCTGAAAAGAAAACCAGATGAGACTAAGTGCAATCAGATCCTGTATCTAATATTCAAGATATCCAAGACTGACCTATACCAAAAAAGCCGGAGTGACTGATTAACTGTTTTGTTATCACAAACAATCATTAGATGGAGGTCAAAAAAAAGAAAAAATCTCAGTTTCTTACTTGTCTTTCATTGAAACATCACAGCAATATACATGGACTGCAACCCCGTGCCGTGATCGAGGATCTCCAGCACCACATATCGTGTGCAAACCCTGAAAATAACATAATTAAAAAGAAGTTAGTCCTGAGATCATTTAATATATGTGCAACTCTCAAGCTACAACAATTTAATAACCGGCACTATTTAGACCACTGTATTTCTTGGTAATACATTCACAAAATATTTTAATTTGCACTAAGTATTACCTACTCAGTCAATGCCAGAAATTAAAACTTAACTAAGGCACTTATGTCCAGGATTGAACACAAGTATTGTTGAATGAGCACTTCATATCTGGCAGGGTTATTGGACATTTTCATATTACCTCATATTTGACAGGATTGTGTGTGTTTTGGTGACTTTTTACCAATGAGGACACTTTGTGATGTTTATCATAAGGAATTTGAATCTCATTGGTGTTCAATTCTGGACATATCTGAACTATAGCTGCATGGCTTATTGCATACTTGTGTGAAGTCAATGTTGCTGCCATCAGAAGGGATGTCAAATGGTTTCCATCGTAGCTGAGGTAAAAAGAAAAGACTGTTCTAATGTCGTGATAGTAAAATGGTAGATACTATGACTCCAATAGGAGTACAATAAGTCAATGTATTCTAAAAAAAGTTTGTCTTATGATAAACAAATACCAATCAGCAGATCTTGCAAATGTTCATTTGCAAGCACAATGTCCATTCCTGATGTTAAGTTCCACATGATCAAGCTTAAAGAAACTCCAGCATCTACTCATTATTTTTTTCTAACGAGGCTTACAAGAGAGAAGAGGCTCATGCTAATACTCTGATTAAATGGTACTTGACAAAAAAATATAGTTACATAATATTATACACAAAAATAGACTAGTTAAAAAAGTCACTGACTATTAAATCAGACTCTTGTAATTAAATTACTGTTCATAATATTTAGTTGTCCCAGCTTTAATACCATTTTTGAAAATAAAGGGGCTTATTACAGAGATGCAGCAAAGGGGCTTATTAGATTGGAGCACTTACTAGATCTTTTACAGTAAAGGAAGAGTTTCCTGTATTTAGTGCTCTTAGTTAAAAGTCTCACCTGATTAGGATTAGGGTCACACTCATCCCAGGAATGAGTAAGATCTCCCTGATCTGTCTTCACAAAAGGTTTGTGAACGGCTGTTGGTCTTATACGGTATAGCCAGCTACAGTGAAAAGAGAACATGAAGTAGATAATTGTATTATTAGGTCTACACATAACAGGTCAAATCACATTGCTTGTCAAGTTACTGCTGCAGATTGAAACAGGAGTGTCCAGCATACCCTAGCAGTTGTTAAAACAGGGGGTTTCATTAACATTTCCAGCAAGAGCCAGCAAAAACGTTTTGCAAAAATGTTTTGAATTAAGCCTCTAAATTGGAAAAATTTCCACAAGATGGATAAACGGGGTGTGCAAAATGGTCCTCAAAGCTAGTACATTGGCCTGGTGCTCTGTCCTTAATGGAATTACTGGTTAAAAGTGCTTTGAAATCTGCCAAGTATAAGCCTGAACAAAAAAATCTGTTCTTGGACTGCTGATGTTACATGTACACAACAGAGCTATGAGTGCAATACAACACAGTATGCCAGCTACTGGATTGTTTTCCTGAGAGGATCTGAAAAACTAGCAAAATATTGCATTTACTTAAACAACACCAAACATACCTCCTGCAGTTGTAGTCCCTTGTCGCAGTGAAAGCGGTGCCTGATAGCTGCTCAGCATACAAGCCATATGGACATTTCTGAGGACTGTTCTGCAAATGAAGAGGAAAACATTAAGCAACTTACGCGAGGCACAAAGAAGAGAAATAAGACTCTATTAAATATCAAGGGATACCCCATTTGTTATCTCAAACTACCTCCCTACCCGACTCTGCCTACAACTCCATTGATGAGGCAAGTCAAAAATATACGTGGCATCTAAGAAATATAAATAAAGGTGCCAAAAATGCTGAATGTCCACAGTGAAATAACCGCATTTTTCCTTACCCCTACAGAAATTAGCAAATGTTTCCCTTCAATTCCAACACTGCCCAGAATATCCGAAAGATCAGACAATGCCGACTGGGGGATGGGAGAGGGTTTGTAGCCCAGGAATATAAGTTCTTGAACCTCTCAATGACTCCACCTCAACGTCTATTCTCTGATTTATGTCACTGCAGATTTTACCTCCACTATCTCAACTCCTGAGTTTCTGAGCCAATTTTTATTTTCCAAGGAGATTCAAGAAGTCAGGATTTCAGTGCTAGTTGGGGGTACCCTGGAACCCTTAAATATACCAGAGCTGGTTCAGCTGAGTTGTGCCACCCTATACTAGAGTAAACTCCCCAAATCCCCCTATCCTAGAGTAGCTTGCACATACACAATATATAAATTATTTAATTTTAACCAGTATTAAACCACCATAAAAAAATTATATCCTATTCTAGAACCAAACGCTCTGATTGGTGTACCCTATCCTTGAGTAAACTGCGTTTAAAACATACCCTTCACGGCGGCACATACCTTTATGGCCCCTATATATGTCAGTACCCCCCCCCTCCCCCCCACTCCCCACCCCCGGATTTGAGTACGAGTAAGATTTCGAATTTCACACCAGAGAAGTTTCAAGAGTCCTCGCTCACAATGTTGATTTCATGGGATGTTGTTGTTGTTGTTGTGATAATGGGAAGCCTGCAAACTAGAAAACTGAAAAGTCGTACTTGTACTCGATCTCGTACAGTACACTGTGGTACGTAAACAACGTGCGGAAGACAAAATATTATCCACGACACCCCAATCGACTTACTCGTCCTTTTGGAAGCGCATCCGGCAATGCTTCGGAGGAAAACTCATTTCCAAAACCTGATAAGTACTATAAAGAATTTAAAAATCATTAGTGGTAATTTTATCCTCTGCTTCAAGCCATAAAGATATGCTCTCCATCGTCGCCGTACCTTTAGTTCCGCCATTTTGGATTTTTTGTTCTTCAGACGAACCCTAAAGAATTGTGGGTAACAGCCACGTCTAGTGACTTCTGATTGGTCTATTTAACCACACCTTTGGACACTCCTCCATTACGTTCAATATCACGCAATCTTTCTTTCATTACCTGATTTCAACCGAAAAGTACTAGGTACGAGTCTTTAAATTATGGGATAAGCAACTATTGATCCAAGTATCACATACTGTAGTCAGAAAGAGCACACCGAGATTCACAAAATCCCCAAGTTTGGTGTTAATCGGGCAAGTTTTTGACTGAGATACAGCAGGAGCCCAAAAAACGTCAAAATTAACAAAGAAATGTATGGCCATCCGGACGCCGTGTTCGGACAGCGTCCGGATGGCCATTCATTTCTTTGTAAATTTTAACATTTTCAAATGCTATATCTTGCTTACTATTGGGTCTATTTACATTAAACTTGGGGATTTTGTAAAGCTTGGTCTGCACTTTATGACTATGTGGATCACTAGTTGCTAATCCTGTAATTCTTACTTGTACCTAGTCCTTCACGGTTTGAAATCAGGCATGTTTTTCAGAGAGGGGTGAATAGGGGTATGCAAATCCGCTGATCTGTGCCTTTTTTCAACCAAATCCGTCAATAGGCCAAAATTTTTGTTCAAATCTGAAACCACAGTTACATCCGAAAACACAAGTGTAAAGAGCGATGAAGTTAATTATTACATGAGGTACTACTCAAATATGCTAGCAACTAAATATGATGTCTTATTGGAAAGTCATGGGTTACAAATTGGAAGGGCAGGGCAGTAATCAGACGAGCAAACAACTAGGGATGCAAACCCTCTCCAAGAGTTAAGAGGAAAAATACAAGTAGTGGAAAGAGATCAGGTAAAAGGATAGTTACTCATAAACAACAAAATGAAAATGGTGGACTAAAAGTTCCGTTCTTTGATTCCATTTGAAGTGAAATAAATTATGATGCAAACTTCTTTAATTTATAGTTTCTGTGTCAAGGTAAAAGTAACAAATTATACTAGTAACACATATGTCCAAAAATTATGGTCAATTAAACATTTTTGCCATACCAGCTGGCTATTCAAGTTATACAACTGCAGAAAAAAATGCTTACATTACAATGATGTGAAAATTAAAAAGCCTATGGACAGTTTGCCACAAATATTTTTCTTCCCCTTTGGAATTAAGTACAGACAGCTTCAAATGGCAACACTTTAAGACCAATCTACATGTACATATAATGTGTCCAAAGCACAGTTGAAGTGCACTATTAATTTTGGTGCTGCATACACTGTAAATGAATGCGCATCCCATTTTGATAAGAATGTTATCACGTTACATGTATGATAGATCACAGAACAAAGCATTCACGTTGTGCAAGCCCTTGAAACACCATAATGAAGTGTACCTTCGAACAAGAAACTTTGAACGGGTGGTTGCCAGAAGTTGAGTTTTTAAGAAACAATTCCATTTAATAAACCAAAAGAAACAAAATGATAAATGTCAGTCTTGATGTGATAATCACTTGATTTAGACAGAGGGACACTCTGCATGACGAATCTGTAGAAAAACAGCAGCTGTAGGCTTTTAACTAAAACTTCCTCCTGTTGAATGTTCTCTCTGTAGCCTGGACTTGGTTGTTTTTGATACAGTATTCCACGCATCCATATACCGATCCATACACATAGATATACATTTCTGAAAGACAGAGAAAAATGAAGAATGGCTAATAATAAATGATAAATGAGAGGGGAGAGAATTACCCTGTGCCATCAACACTAACTGATTTAAGACCTAGGTTAAGTCTGCAAACAAGCCAAGTAACTCATCAGGCAAGGGGCTTCTCTTGGTTTCTCTAGCATGAAACAACTAGGAGTATTTGTACTCACCCCTGGATAGCTAGCCTGCGTAGCTGGCGGGATTTAACGCACGAGTGCAATTGGTTGCGAAGCCGAGAACACGAGTGGTGAAGCCGTGAGAGGATTGGTGAAGAGTCGAGTTGAATTCCCGCCTGCCCAAATTCGTGGGGTTTTTTGAATTATGTGTTCACCAGTGCACACGAATTTTGGATTGGCCGAGAGCACTGAAACGTCAACCAAGTTAATCTATACCTCTCATCTTTCCCAGGGGAAAAGGTTTGTTTTCATACACAAATTTGTAAATGGAGAGTCAACGGAGAATGTGAAGAAATCATGGCATAAAGGAAGCTTTGGATTCTCTGAATATCCGCAGGGAAAGCAGAAAAATTATACTGAAGGAAGAACAGGAGAGAGCCGTTAAAGAGTTGATTTCGGGGAATGATGTTTAAAATGGGGTTGACTAACCTACACGTCTTCTACGGTTCGTGACATTTGCCGTTCTCTGTTGGGTCACTCGACTTTTTCGTCGCTTCACTCGTGTTTATGAAGGGCACTTCATATTGTGTTATAAGGAATTTAAAGAAGAGTAGAGCCGTAGATTGTGCTATGGCAAATTTTAAGAGGTCATAGGGCTGCATGATTTCCACTGTTGTATACATGTCGCTTCGCCGAGTTTGACACCTCTGTAATTTGCCATGTGTTTTTGGCTCATTTCTTTTGCAACATATGTTTTTATATCTCCAAGCATTTGCCTTTGAAGGACAAGATGCAGTGTATGACGTTTTATGTGAACGTGTTTTACTTGCATTCTATATTGTGACGCCGGGCCTGGCTGTGATTAGAACTGTTTGCCTTCATAAGTTTTTCATCGGAGCCGCCATGGCTTTACTTCGAGAAAGCTATACGCTTGTCTAGAGAAATTTTATGCTTCTTGCCGCTATCTGATCGAGCTAATATTTCTGGCGCTCTATGTATAGGTTTATTCCTCCTTTGATCGCTCTGCTACCACAGGATTCAAATTTAGCTCTTTGCACCCAGTCTGTTGATTGATTTGCGTGTTGTACCGGGTATATGCCATTGTTGGGCTTAGTTTCATGTTTCATGTTACACTTCATTCTCTGATTGGCTCATTTAATATTGATTCATCAAAAGTGCTAAAAGTGGACGGCAACCAGAAACCATACCAAATGTGGCAGGCAGGAATTTCACTCGTGGCTTCGCCGCTTGCGAATTCCTCACGGGCTTTGCCCGTGACAGAATATGGCGGCCCGCTCATGCATCCCGCCAGCTATGCAGGCTACTGGATAGTATACTAGTTCATCCTAGGGTTACCCCCAGCATCAAGTTAGCTGGTACCTTGGCAGAGAGAGGCTCTGTGAGAGTAAAGTTGCTTGCCCATGGAACACGACACAATGTCTCTGGCCAGGGCTCGAACCCGGACTGAGTTATGGAATAGTTTGCCGATTGTAGCTTTTAAATGCTTTTAGAACGAGTATTATAGTTTTGCAAGTCACGTTTTTAGTTTGTGGTTTTTGCTGTTTTTAAAATTGAATAATATTATATGGCTGTAATTATTATAGATTTTATTTATACATGTTCATATTTTGAACAAGTTTTTCAGCTCTTTGACGTAACATGTTACAAGGCTTGAAATAACTATTGGGCAGGCGCCGGACAGATTGTCCGGTCAAACGTGATTTTGCTTGGACATAGGCATTTTTGGTCGGACAAATTTAAGCCTTTTATTTTAATGTTACATTTTTGAAGTTTTATTGGAGCAAGAGGGTGGCCTAATTCATTATACTGTCACTCTGGGTCTTTCTTTTTTCACTCTTGTTGGCACCAGATGCTATGCGGGTTATTTTCAGCGCAGCGGGGCTTGCAATCTTGAGCACTTTACAACACGCACAGCAGTAGCCAATTTGCAGTCGCGACTGACAACAGGAAATGTCATCAATTTCACAAACAAAAGTCCCTATAGTTAATATCTTTTTTGGGAACATGATAAGATTGAATAAATTTCCATCATGATTGTCTCAAAATTGAATTTTCTTTGAAAGCCCAAATGACCAGTCAACATGTCCGGTCATCCACGGATTTGCTCGGACAATGCTCGATTCTGACCGGACATTGTCCGTTGACCAGCCGTTATTTCAAGCCCTGTGTTAAAATAAATGATTGATTGATTGACCCCTTGATCTGGAGACCAGTGCTCCAACTATGAGGCCACTGTGCCTCGCACAATTTAAGACTTAGAATACTAGAAATAATCTCAGCTAGGTGTTGCACATCCATTGATTCTGATGTTAGATACATGTAATACTGCAAGTCAAGTCTGCAAAACCATCAGACCAGCACTTATCTCCTCTTTCTATGTAGCATAAGGGGACTAGGATGATTTTTACTCCTCCCAGGATGGGATGTTAGCCCTTTGCAGGGTTACCCCTTAGCATTTACCTTGCTATTACTCATTTATACACCTGGGTGGGGATAGGCTCTGTGCATGGGAATAAGGTTCTTACCCACGAATCAAACACAATGACCTCCCATTCATATTAAACAAATAAGGCCATGCCTAATTAATATGGCACCTTGTCATGGATTTGTAAACTCTTGTTTTAGCCTTGTCACAGTGATAACTGTTTTTACCCGTGGGTACTGTAACTGTACACTATACCAACCCATTCATGTAAGTTTGTTACATTTGACATGAGTTGTCTAAAGTGACAGTAATTACTGGAAAGCCATCAATAATTAACAATCCCAGCATTCATACTGAAGCTGATATCATGTTTCAAAAGCTTCCTTGACTCGCTCCCCTCACTAATGTTGTGGCCTCACATTCCTCCCCCCTGCTGGGGGTGTTGGGAGCCAGCTACACATGTGTAGAATAATTCATGATAGATGGTAATATCCTGTGACAAAGAAGATGCACCATACAAAGTTTAATCTTACCTGTTCAGAGTTATCGAGCTGTGGTCCTGGTTTGTAAATACACTTTTTGAAGCATTTGTCAGACATTTTCTAGTTGAAAAGTTAAAACAGAAAGGATATTAAAGTTGAGGCTAAAAGCAGGTGAGATTTTAGACTGTCACATGTTACTGTGATGGTCAAGAAATCCACTCAGGAAGGAATAACAACATTTGTAGTCTCTTATTCTACAGATGTGATAGGACTCCTAGACTTATAGATAGAATTTACAGCCTCAGTTATATTTGACCTCACATTTTTGCCCGGGAGTAGGGAATTTTACAGCAATTTGTTGGAAAATGTCAAATTCCCTCCCTATGCCCCGCCTCCCCCCTGCCGGCTTGACATTGATAGGTGCATTATGTTCTTGAGCAAGACACCGAGCCATAGCGTTTTTTCAGAAGAGTAATTTCAGAATTTTTACTTTGCACTAAAGAAACCAAGGCTTCTATCAGTTTCAGCATCAGTAAGCAATCTCCTTCTTGTTTATCTCCTTCCTCTGGTAACTCTGGTGACAGTGGATATCATATAAAATTGACTGTTTCTCTCAGGACCTGTAATTAAAGGGTGATACGTAATGCCGGCCTGCATTTGCATCATCTCTAACATTGAATCTACATGAGAGACAGAAAGACCCGTTGAGCACTATAGCCAGGGGTAACTGATTATCGTTTCGGTTAATTTTAGACCGCATTATGAGACCACATGGGAATAAGCTCAAAGTTGAGCTTGAGCGGATGTGCCGGCACATGGGGGCAAGTTATTCGTCGTGTTCATAAAAGCTTACCGCGAGCATTTCCTGGAGCGTTGCAACTAAAAGTTGACTTTGGACTTGTTCCATCAATTCAGCTCTTTGAGTGCCATTCATTCCCCCGGTGGAACTCGACGAGGAGGGTGAAGAAAAACCAAAATCCGACATACTTCTTCTGAAGATCGAGAAAGGAGAGAAGACTAACTAGACGCCCGCAATGTCGTCAAATGAAAGGTCAGCGGGTTTTACTTGGCCCAGTCCTCACACTTTTTCCAGTTGTCGCGGTTGGCATCTTTCAAAATGGCGGGCCGTCACAGTATTGTGGAGTATTTCGGCGATTCTGGAGGTCACCGTTGTGGTTATTGTAAAAGTAGTAGCACCAACCACTCGCATGGTAAATAGCCATTGATAAATTTCTTTTTAAGTTGATGAAATTAGTTTCTACAAAGATTTGGAAGAGTTTACATAATATGGATGTTTCCGACATGATCAACACCCCTGCTCCCGTAACTAGTCGATTTAATAGCCCCTGACTGTTTAGCCCCCAACCTGTCTACATGTATTTCTCGTTCTTTTTAGGGTGAATACGGAGGCCAATTGACTTCTGGTTGGCTAGCTAGGGGCTAACTGGCTTGTGGCTATTAAACTTGGGTGCCACCCTGCTTCCGCCTTCCAAAACCGTAAAAAATTAGTTTTATTTATTTATATATTACTAGTAGTAACCACAGGTTAGAAAGTGCAAGAGAGAAAGTGCAGAGATGCAAGACAGGACATTGTAAGGATACAGAGAATAATTTGGGACCATTTGCTGGCTTTAAGGGTGAAATTACCCAGAAGCAAGCTTTTATTTTCGCTTCCGTTTCGAAACACCGAATAATTCACGCGTTGTTTTTAATATATCGCTGTCTGTTTTCTGTTTTTTTCTTTCGTTCTCTTTTCTACCCCGCCGAGGTCATTTTTTCGTCTAAATCACGTAAGGAAAGCTTGGAATTAATGTTCTCATTCAAGGTTTAGCTCTGAGGCAATAATTCTGTGATTTTTTTTACCCAAACGTGTCGGCTTGTGTCGTTGTGGGCGACCATGGCTACTTCGTTTGAGTCAAGCAATGACGCGATCAAGGTGAAAAAAAAATTGTAATTATTACATTCTGGTTTTCTTCGCATTTCGCTGAATTCTTAACATATGCTGGATTGTTAAGAAATAGATAGTACTTTTTGCCGATGTGTGATAGCTATTAACCCTAAGTGTTATCCCTTCGAAGTCAGGGTTTGTGAAGAGATTTTTGTTCGGCCCGTTCTGCGTAATCAGAGATTTTATAAAAGGTCATTTCATTGACGATTCCATTTCGCTGAAATCTTAACATGATGTGGCTGGTTTGTTAAGAAATAGATAGTACTTTTGCCGATGTGTGATAGCTATTAACCCTAAAGTTTTATCCCTTCGAAGTCAGGGTTTTGGAAGAGATTTTTGTTCGGCCCGTTTCTGCGTAATCAGAGATTTTATAAAAGGTTCATTTCATTGACCATTCAAACGAATATAAATTTACATATGTTTCAAGCTCAAGTTCTAGTGAAGAAAACACATTTTTCACGAGCGTTGGGTTTTAATATTTTTGTGGCGAAGTTTTGAGCCGGTGTAACAGAAGCTTGGATCAACGTACTTTGATCTTCCATGTGACAGAGGTCTGCATCCGGTATCCAATGTGACAAACTGTTGTGATTGACACATTTTTCGCATTCTGATTGTTCTTAGTGGTGGAACAAAATTTCAACTTCCAGTTTCAGTGTCCCTGGCGCGCACGCGTAATGCAGAATCCGCTGGTCACTGTCAAGACTAGGGTTGCGGGCCTCTCTTAGGCCCGCAACAATTCACAAGGGTTCCCTATCACTGTGAATATCAACTACTTAACGATTAAACATCTAAATATAAAATCTACATGTAAATATCATGTTTGTTGCATTTGAAGAACACAAACCTATTAATTTTGACCTGTGGCTTTCTGGAGTTGGATGTCCAGTGCACGGTTATTTGCAGAAAAATTCACATTCCTGTAAGGATACCAAAATGGCCACCCCGCTTGATTTTTGCAGGGGCATTTCATGGCCAGTAAACTGGTACTGTTACTAAGACATGATAAATGTGAGCAAGCCATGAGAGCTTGTCTTTGCAGTCCTTGCGCTAGATCTTTCTTTCCATTCAGTCACTTCAGGCCTTGCTATTTTGTGTTCTCAGCATTGGATTTTGGCAAATTAAAATGCTTTGACCGTAGCCTTTATTGAAATCTGAAGGAATTGGCCTTATTTATTTTATATGTTCACGAACAAGACTTCGAATCACCTTGGCTTTGGCATGTTAACCGTGGAAACAACTGTATTTGATTGCATTTGTTGATTAGTTCCAGTCATGACCGATAGCTCAGTCTTTATCTGGTCGAATGTCATTTGAAATTGGTGGAAGAGTACTCTGAAGGCAAGATCCATAAGAGTGAGCCTGAACCAAGAAACGGAAGTAAATTCTGGGTACCTTCCTCATTAGGCCAAGGAAATACTTGAATCAGTCGCACTGAGTTTTTTTTTTATGATGAATGAGCACGCAATTGCAAATGTTTGCTTATATTTGAGCTTCCAGCTTAGAATAATGTTGACTTCATAAAAAAATATTCTTTAATTTACAATTGAGTTTATGCAGGGGTTTTATTAGAAGCCGGGACCCGGGTACCGGCACCCGTCTACTCTGAGCACAGTACCCGCCTTCGCCGAAATGAGGTTTCAAGTAAACAAATACGAAATCAAAAGCCAGACTAACCGAAACTTCTTTTCACTGCTTTCCCGCCTTGCCAGGGAAGTCTAACCAGGAATTGCATCTCTGAATTACAGTTCTTTTCTTCGTGAAAACTACTATTTCTGTGTCCGGATTACCGAAGAATATCTCAAGCAAAGCGATAAATTTTGAAGTTTGATCGCATTGCACGACGGAAACACATCGCCTACGTTATCAAAGCAGTTACCAGGACCTACCCTCTCTCATGCTGTCACGTAACATTTGCACGTGACATGAAACTCTACGATCTATATAGAAAAGCGCGTGTGGCTCACTATCTAACAAACTAAGTAATACGCCGGAAGCCCGTGAGTTAAGTTTCATTATTCATACTGTTAGGTATTAATTTTAGTAAATTCCCTGAGGCTGGAAACAGTTACAAAATTAGTTACATTATTGGTTTTCATGAAGTCACTTTGTGCTTGTCAATTTAGTAATTCTCTAAGGCTGTAAACAGTTTAAAGTTACTTTGTGCTGGTATAAGTAAAAGCTCCGTAAATTATTCACAATTTTCGTTTGCAAAATGAGGACATAGAATTATCAATTTCCACCTCAGAATGCTGGAAAATGCATTTGCGTGAGTATAATTTCCAAAAATTTTCCGGGGAGGCATGCCCCCGGACCCCCTAGAGGCTCGGGCCTCTGGCCCATCGGTTTATAGGTATACCCGCTTACTCTACCACGAGAACCCTCCTACTTCAAAATTTAATGAAACCCCTGTTTATGCTTAGACATTACCAGTTAATGTGAGAGTGCTTTGCACAAAATTTGAAGAGTAATGTAAATATTTTGGTCCTGATAAACTTGTGGGTCTCTGGAAACTGGTGCTTTCATGTACCAGTAATGTAGTTTATACAGGGAGCTCTTCACTGGCTTTCGACACCGATATATATGTGTGTAAAACCCCTGTTGTTGATGAAAAATGTTTATTTTAGCCATAGACAAAGGTTGAAAGTCAGCTAGTGAAATCATTTTTAAGGCCTCTAAATATAAAGTTTTGACGTCGAACACACTCGTAATCTTTGATTACTGCTAGTGAGTATTAATATTGCTGCTAATATCAGTAAAACATTTGCCATGGTAAGAGCATGTAATGCAGGTGGAGTATGCACTGTAGCCTGGGATATCAACCACTATTTTACTGTTCACTATTTTGCACATGATAATGTGTCGCAAGAGTTTACGTCTCAGTTCTAATGAATGCCAGTTCAGATTTTTTAAGAGGTTGTGACAGTACCAGGTTCCCTTAGTAACATAACAGGTTTTTTTTTTACAAATCGTCTGGCAGCTCTACGTTGAGTCTGGTTTACAGAAATAATTAACTGAATATAGCTTTTTTTATATTTTGCTTTAATTTTTGTTCAAAGGCATGTGGGCACATACCATGACATGCTTGGATTATCAAGACCTTATTGACAGAGGGTGGAGAAGGTTTGTGAAAAAATCTATTGACCTCCCCGCACCAAAGGAAACATTGACCCCCAAAAACACAAAGTGACATTGACCAATAGACTACATTTGACAATGATGCGTACAGGGCATAAAAGATTTATAAGCAGTTTCCTTTGTGCTGTCACTGAATTTTAGCTTATCAAAAGAAGCCTAAATAAAATCAGATGCAAGATTGGTCCAATGATTCATGGATTGCAGCAAACAAACCACAACTTGTCACTCAGTGAGTTGTAGCTAAAACCAGGGTTTGTATGGGTCCTGGAAAACCTCAAAAGTGCTGGAATTTTATTGTGGCATTTCCCAGGACTGGAAAGTCGGAAAAAGGGTACTTGTCCTGGAAAGTTCTGGAAATCTGTTCAACTCAAAAAATGTGAAATGTATGACAGACAATAGGTAGATTTAACATTGAGATCTTGAGAGTGAAAGGGTTAATGTGAATTTTGAGTGTCCTGGAAAAATCAATCTGAGTCCTGTAGAAGGCCAGAAATTTGTTTCTGAAAAAGGAAAGAAACAGAGTATGTTAGGAAATGTTAGGAAACATACTAATGTCAGAAATGGGTGATAATTATTTATAGAGTCACCCATTTAAAACTATTTTAATGCACTTAAAGGAACACTGTCACAGGAGTTTTGCTGTTTTCAGCTTCATTCGTTGCTAAAATCTTTACCTGGTACCTTACCTCGTTCCCAAAATGCTCAAATGGACTAACAGAAACATATCAAATGAATGGTGGCTCAGAGAGCATACCATAATGAATTTCTGGCAATATTTTCAAGGAATGGCTCTAGAATTTGGAAAAACTGGCTAGTTTTTTCAAATTTCAATCCATTTGCATCCTTGCCATGCTAAGTGATAGGCAACAATAAATGGTTTCGGTGTAGTGATTAAGTCCTAGGTAACAAAACTGCATCATTATTTTTGGGTTTCCACTGATGCAGGAACATACTTCGGCATTGTAAAATGACGCTAAAATACTGTGACAGTGCTCCTTTAAGGTTACATGAATTTATTATTATTATTATTATTATTATTATTATTATTATTATTATTATTGTTGTTATTGTTATTATAATTATAATTATTATTATTTTTATTATTACTATTATTATATATGTTTTAATCTTTTTATTGTAAACATAACGTAATTCAACCTTTGGGTTGCAAAGTTGTGTTCAATAAACTATCTATCTATCTATCTATCTATCTATCTATCTATCTATCTATCTATCTAATATTTTGTATCTACATTGCACAATTGATACAAGAACATACCATAATATCCAGGGTTGTGTCAAGTGAAGAACCATTGTATTCCATTCCAAAATCAAGCAATCAAACCTACGGAAACACACTTGTTGTAATTTAGCTCATTTCTTCAAAAATTAATTATAATCCTTGTTGCAATATCATAAATTTGTTTGTTTTGTTTGTTTATTTTTTTCAGGAGTGGCAAATATGTGTACAAGCCGACCATGAAAACAACATGTTGTCCAGCCTACACAATCAAGTATGTTTTTAGATATCTTATCAAACACTTGGCTGTTAAAGTACAACTCACCCCTAAATTTTTTTTTTTTTGCTTAACTAAATCTTAAGTTTACACCTGTTTGAAATGCATTGCACCTTCTGTCCCTTTTTAACCCAAGTCTTGACTTTTTGCAGGCTGTTAAAGTTACAAAATCTGGCCATATTTTGCACAACCGAGCAAGTACACTGTAAGGGGCATTGGTCTATTCCTGCTTTGACATCACAGACTGACTTGCATCGTTGTAAGTCTTTGTAAACATGCATGGAAAGAAGTTTGTGACATCAAACCAGGAATAGACCCGTGCCCATACTAGCTCAGTTGTGCGACAGATGATGGCTAGATTTTGAAACTTTTACAGCCCATAAAAAGTCAAGATTTAGTTTAAAAAGCTGAATGCATTTGAAACAGGTGCAAAGATTCAGTTAAGCAAAAAAAAATATTTTGGGGTTAGGCACGCTTTAATTAAGAAAGACCAGATGGCCTGATTGGAAGCATATTGAACTCTGGATCAAGTCATCCAGGGTTGGGCCCTGCGTGGTGACATTTTCTTGTAATGAGTTTAATTCTTGAGGAAGGCAACTGGAAACAACCAAAAGAGTTCTTATGAATTAACCATAATTAAAACCTTTTCTGCATTCTACTTCAGTGTGTGTGAAGAATAGTATCAGAGTGAGGTTGAATGAACATATTTGTGCATATGTTGTTGTAACATTTCCCTGGAATGTGGACAGGGTCTACTAAGGCGGCAACCAAGTGAAAATGCTGTTCAGGTTTAGACTGTAAGGCAGTTTGAGCCATTTTTCTCAGTATAGACTTTTTCTTTAGAGCTTTCTCTTAACTTGTGCTTTTCAACAACACAGAAACTGTAAAAACAAAATAAATAAATGTGATTTTATGAATTAATCAGATGTGATACTCACACCTTCCACCCCACCAAGTCTCAGAAGAAAGTACTGAAGAAAATGACCAAGTTTCTTACAGTTCCTAAATCAGGTAATATATGTGTATCACTTTGTTAAAGTGCCCCTAACCCCTAAATTTTTTCTTAGCCAGCAAAAAGCCCTTTTTGTTCTGATCACATTGGTGAAAAAATTATGGTTGTACGATTTTTGCTCGATTTTCTGTGAATTTTTTAAATTCGAAAAATACACGCCACTGTGGTTCTCGGCCGAGTTTGAAGGAGAATGAGCCGAGTCGGTCTGTGACGTCAGCCGGGGAAGCCATTTCACTGTGGAGAGATGATTAGAGGGTGAAGAGACTGCAGATCAGAGGTCACAGAGGGATTGTTCAGAGGAAAACATTTACTACAATGCCTTATATGTGTGTTGCTGCGAATTGCCGTAATGTGGTGGATCTGTCCTTATGTATATTTGTCCACAACGTACCTTCCTTTGGCGATTAAACAACGATTTCGTGAAAATACAACAGGCCAAGTAGGAACCGATTCAAGCAACACTTTCTCATGATCAGAGCGGTATTATTTTCTATCGATCTTGTGATTACATCTCATATCTCCCTTGAACTAGCAAATACAGTCTTGCCGAACAGGAAGCTTGTGTTATATCGTAGTGTTTTGGTTGTCAGTGGCTCTGATTTCATTCAGCTGTTGTCTTCTTGTTTGTTGACACAAGATAAATAGGCGAAGTGAAGCGCTGCGATCACGATCAGCTTTGAAATATTCAGATTCCATAGCTTGAAGTGGATAAATATCATTGTACTCAGAACCCTGCGAGGAAAAAACTATAGTTGCGGCTTACAGGGTTCGTACAGGTCATGGAAAACCTGGAAAGTCATGGAATTTTACAATTTCATTTTCCAGGCCTGGAAAGTCCTGAAATTTAGGTGTAGGTCATGGAAAGTCATGGAAAATCAGTATGTTTTCTATGAATGAAAGGCATTAAGATCCAAAGTTGAAAAATTAACTGGCAAGTCCAAAAATCAAATGTAATTTCAGCTGAATAAATGATTGTTTTGACACTACTGCTGGAGGGAAATAGCTTAACTTAGGTCATGGAATATTTCAAAAAGTCATGGAAAAAGTCATGGAAAGTCATGGAATTTTGACAGGTCATAAGTGTACGAACCCTGGGCTTATTACATGTAATCTATTTTTCCGAAAAGACCGCGAAGCAAGTAACTTGCCGCTTTGCTATTTACCTGGGTATTTTAATAGAAAGCTGTTTATTTACATATCGTTTTTTTCGCTCTTAGGGACCGTTGATTGTCAACTTGAAATTCTTGAATTTTTGGTAATCTATATTGACGTTCTTGACAGGCAGAGGAATGCTCGTTCTCGTCGGAAAATCTAAATTGTTCCTTCCCAACCTCGCTTCTCAAGCGAGGCGAGCTCGTGAAATCGGCTGGCTCTCTGATTCTTTGTTTGTCTTGTCGCTTTGGGTGAAATTTGTTATTCAATTTTATTTTCGAGTAAACTTCTGAATTCGACGCTAAGTAGGGTTCATCGTATTCCGGGACCATATTAACACATACAACAAAGTCAGACAGAAAACTGGTAAAGATCGAAAGGATATAAACAAAAGTGTGACCTTTGTGCGTCCCGTATTTTGTACTTTTCAGTATTTGATTTCAAGCTGTAACAAATGTTTTTTTATATATCTATGTCACTGGATATTGGCTGCATCTTGGAGATTTTTATAGCTCTTCCTCTTGCTTGGAGGTATTTCTAATTCACGATGAGGGAAGTAAGCATTTAGTGAAGCCATGAATGAAGGTCACTGAAGCGATGCAAAATAATCACTAGTACTTGCATGTTTATTTCATCTTATTTCAGTTTGAGGCATCCATTTACCATCATTCGCTACAACTTTTGGTTTTCGTTGTTCCTTTTTGTCTTGTTTTAACAACTCTTCATCAGCCATTGGTTCACAGGTGTATAAAGCAAGTTAATCCAGACACATTCTGACAGACTTTCGATTCCTCGCTTTTACTTGGCGTCACTTTGATGTCTTCGATGCTACTCTCCGGGAGAGAACAGATAGTCAGAGACCTCGGACTCAATCAAATAATCCTAATCTGTATTGTCTAATGCCATTTCTTGGAGTTTTCAATGATTTCTGTGATTGAGGTCAAACTCCACAGGACTTGAAGGCCAGACATTTCAGATGAAACCCAGCTGATCACACGATCGCCTCGAAAGCTAAGAAACCAGCTTCCCCCACTGATGTCACAAGTGCATTAGCCCCAGATCTCATGTCGTGCGGCCGTGAACCAGAAGGTCACAACTTCAAACATTCATAGTTTCGCGAGGATTCGATGGATTTACTCAATTCTTTTTTTAATTGTCACCAAATTATGTTTTCTTTTTGAAAATAAAAAGAAAAAAATTGGGGGTTAGGGGCACTTTAACCTTGTTAATAATATGCATAAAAAATTACTCGATTCTGATTGGCTGAAAGCAGTGCAGTTCAAGTGTAACACCAGTGCAAAAAGTGTAACACCGGTGCAAATTACACATCGTATAAATTCTGGATTATGATTGACTGAAAGACAAAAGGAAATTTTCTAGGACAATGATATCATGTAAAATGATGACGAAAAGGTTGTGAAGAAGCTTTGAATGACAAAAAATGGCTTCAAGAAAGATTTTCCGGCACTTCCTCTGTTGGGAATTGTATTTAGCGAGTTGTAGGCTCAAGTCGGCTCAGACTCCAAATTTACAAACTATTTAATGAACTTACCACGTAATCCGGAACATACAATAAACGGCAAATCATAATGCCTAAAAACGGTGAAGAAACTAGACTCAAATCTCCAAAAACAGCAGCAAGGCTGACCTAAACTCTCAAACCCGGCAAGAAAATACAACAAAGATGAAAATCTGGAAAATTACGACAGAGAAGTTCAAATGCACTCGCGAGCACATTCTGGGCCATGATTGGCTAATTAAAATCACCTGAGATTAAGCGCGCGGCTAGCGCACGGAAAAAACTGAGAGGGGAGTTCAGAGTTCGTAAAGTTTAAAACATCTTCCACGCAAATATTTTCATGGTTATATTATTAATAAGTAATCATACGGTTTTTCTCGTTCAATTTTCTCGTTCAAAAAGCTCACGCGTGTAAATTAATTCCAAATTGAACTCGAAACCGTTCGGTTACCTATACTAATTTTGTCAGTGTTACTAGCTTTGTTTCATAGATTTGTACAATGTCAGAGTACAATTATCAACAGGTTAAATTAGGATCAAGAAAATTGCAAACTATGGGATAGCAATCTTGAATCTGGTGTCAAGTTCTCAAAACTATTCACAACTATGTATAGGTATTTTACTGCACATTTCAATAACATACATGTGGACTCTTCAAGGCTCAACCAACAAGTGCATTTTCCACTACCATCAGTCAAATGTCAGCAGTCCCTTCCAGCTTCCAACTACTGCCAAGCATTCGGTAATCAAATCAAATCAAATCGTTGAGCACAGTTCAGACAACAAAAGCGGAAGCTAGGAGGGGCAGGCAAACATTTGATTGACAGTATTGTCGGTTGAGCTTTGAATTTTATAGTCTGTATGTTATTGAAAGGTGCATTAAGTAAAATTTCAAATTTTGTGTGGGACTTAGACAATAACTCAAGATGATTAGAGCACAAAGCCTGTCAAGCAAGACGATCAGGAATTTACATATTTTTAGCAGCAGGAAGAGTTTATACTTACCATATATTATAGGAAACAGAATCCATAGAGGGTCATGAGTATTGGTAAGAAACCAACCAATTATTAATTTCAGAATCACCATCTAATGCTGATTGTAAAGATGGTGGAAAGCAAACCCCTGCAGAGCTTGGTGAAGTTAATGATCCAGCCTTTGTGGAGCCCGAGTCTGGCACAAAGCCATCAGAAATCATCAAGATAAGGGATATCAATATAGACAAGCTGGAAACAAAAGATGTAAAGGGAACTGTGACCAACAGAGGACCAAAAGATGCTCAAGCAGCAGCATCATCAAGCCAATCAGCATGTGAACCTCTAAACAAAACTAAGCCGTTGAAAAAACAAGTACCAGGTAGAGGTGATTTTTGTTATTATAGTAATAATTACTGGCAATTTGTAATTGTACCTTTTTGGTACACTTTAGTGGTATATCAGGTGAGTTTGATTGAGCCATGGTTCGTGTTTTGGCAAGATATAGTCAAGCAAAAACACCTATGGCGAGACCAAACAAACCTGATATGCTGCTGATGCATACTGTTAGGTTAGGTTAAGGTAATGTAAGGTAAGATAACTCTATTTGCTGAACCCAGATTCATCCAAGTGACAGTCTGGGAACTTGATATCCCAGGATATCAGGACAGTAGACATGACTTATGAGTGGTTAACTGCAAAATCAATGTGGGAATTATGCATATTATAGCAGTCACACTTACGCCATGTTTCTAGAACTCTAAATAGCTTTCAGAAACAACACTACAACGTTTTTTTTTGAAGAAATATGTTAAAAAATTTTTTTGATATTTCAACAAATGATTGTCCTTGAGTTTGAAATTAGCTACTCATAAAATGTCGACTTCTTATTTTCTCTCTTGCTAGCACCTGGTATTGGAGCTGATCCAAACAAGCCTGCTTGCCGCAAAGCCAAAATTCTTCGTCTAGAGAGAAAAAGGCACAAACTTGCCTTAACCAAAGGAGAACAGGTAGATACAGGTTGGATACAAATGTTACATTGTACAAAGATTTTCTATTTGTAAATTATTAATGGTTATTGTCATGCATCAAAGGCCTTCAAAATGTGCAGAGTTGCAGCTACAGTATATTTCCATCACAGAGTTCAACGTTGCGACCACTGGGGTCACCAATGCGACCAAATTTTTTTCACTGGTGGCTAACATTCCATGCTTTTTGGTGATTGAAATACCGGTACTTTTGAAAACTTAGGGGTCAGCTGGTCCCAAGGTTTTATTCCTTACCTTCGAGCCCTTCATCAAGACACACTTTATCAGAGCTCTCAAGTCTCACGCATTGAGGGTGAGACTCGCGTAAACAAATTCATTCTTGTGCTCTCACACTGAAACTATTATTTCTCTTGCATTTGAGATTCCTTGCTCCTCTAGAATTGAGTGTGAAGTTCCTTCATAATAAACTATGTTTTATGATATCATTTTTAGTCATTGTTTGGTTTGTACTTGCTTTGAGCACTTCACTGTTGGGCAGAGCCAGCGAAAAGAAAATTCTGGGATCTAAATACTTACTTTTAAAGCATGACATTTACATGTCTTAGTTACTTCCATTTTTCAAAATTTCCTGGGGAGCATGCCCCCCCCCCCCCAGCAGAGTAATGCCTGCGATTTGCCAACAAATTAACTTGGAATGAGAGCTCTGCTATATGCCTCGATGCTCACTAATATATATCATTGTTGAATATCGTCAATATTTTCTACAACTGTGTGCAACGACATGCTATGCACACATAGCTGTACAACCCTCTATAAAAATTTGTATGACCCTAGATAGATACTGGCCAATAATTTACATTCAATGTTGTAAACAAACTATAAGAACTGCAAAACAGAAATAATATCGAGCAGGAAAACAATAACTTCTCACACGAAATAAAATTTCACACAGGTTTCTACACTGGCTACATACAATACAATACAAGACATGTACATGTATAAAGTAAACCCCTAAACAACAGCAACTACTTGGATGTCATTTCAATTCTTAGAAAAGATAATTGACCTATTATCATGGGTTTTGATGCCATCTTGCCAAGGTAGGCAAAGCAGTCATAAGTTACTAACAGTGTTTGTTTGGGATTCAGATGGCAAATACAGTAAATTTTTGAAGATATCGAATTTTGCACCACTTATGAATCGCAACTTTACCATGCATACTACAATGGAGGACAGATGTCCTTGGGATTAAGTTCCAGGCATCCTTTCAATTTAGTGCATTTTACTCTTGCCATCATTATGACCCTGGATCCATCTTACCCTGCCCCACCCCACTCAGGTAATGTTGGAAAGCTCTTTTCAAACATTGACACTTACTTTGCTTGGCTAAAGTCTGTGTAACACTCCCTTTTCAACAATGTTTGGGGTAATGGGGGAATTGGAGTGAATTTGCTTGTATCACATTCACTGTCCCAACACTGTCAGCCCACATAGTAGGTAGAAGGCCTATTCTCAAAATTTGAAAGACATAGTGAGCTAGAAGACATTCAGTTAGTTTTTAATTTCTCATAAATTTGTCGATTATTTTTTTCCTGTGAACTGCATCTACCCATTCAAATTTACAGACAAATGTATGGAGGATTAGAAAAATTATTTGTTAAACATCTTCTAGCCAAGCTACATACTTCCTAAAATTCAATTATTGAAAAGTTATTTTCCATTGGATTCCATACACACACTAATTTCTGACTGCTTTGCCTATCCGTAAAAAAGGCATCAAAAACAGTGTGATTAGGTGTATTGTACATAACATCAGGCATCTACTCAAACAAATAAAGCCACCTTCTTGAAAACATTGTGAAAAACTTTGAAAAAGTAACTTGATAGCCCATTCATGTAAAAATATATATGTATTGCAAAAATACTGAAGCTCACTATTTTTTGGTGTTATGTTCATTAGGCAGCCGATTCTGAAACAAGCACTCAAAATTCAAGAGTTCCTGTCGCAAAATCACTGGAAGAGTTTGTGATTGACAGATTACCCAACCAAACACCAGTGCATGATCTCCAGGTATGGTGTTGGCTCCATGCTGTAGCAGTCTGGGCTAAAGCCCCTGACCAAGACACTTTTACTCCAACAGTGCTTCTCTCCACCCAGGTGTATAAATGGGTAGTGGCAAATTTAACGCTGAGGTAACACTGTGATGAACTGGTATCCCATCCAGGAAGGAGTAGAGATACTCCCAGTCACTTCATGCTACCGCAATGGGGATAAGTTCTGATATGATGGGTCAATTGGTTCATATGCAGACTTACCTTTACCTTCCTATCAAAGTCCTGAAGTTATTGTCAGTCACAAATATTGTTAATTGGTTATGGTGATTAAAAAACTCTTTAAGACGGTATTGGCTTTCATTAGTTGACTAAATCACTCATCACAAACATAGAATTTATGATGTGTAAGTGAGAATCCTGAATTGCTTAGCCTCCAAAGGAATCTAAAATTGTTTCAAAAAAGGTGACTTCAAAATGTCACAAATCGAAGCTCAAGTTTAAGTGCAACAAATTTCAGAAGTCAAGGGTTTGAGATATCTGGATTCCACAATGATATCAGTTACTATTAACATGAGCTTTGTGCCAGTTACTTGGCATAGACATGAATCAAATTTGTAAAGAATTACATGTATGTGATTTTAAGTATCTGCTTTATTCATAGATCAAGCTGATTCCGTCAGACCCAGAGAATGAGGAGTTCAAACATACGCTCTCACAGACTGCAGAATTGTTTTTTTAAATACCAAAGAGCAATCCATAAAGACCCCCCTGAAAAATGCACTGAGAGAAGGGTATTTAAAATGTCTAAAAGCCACTGTTGGATTGAGTTGGGGAGGGGGCCACTTCTGTTCCATCAAGCACATTGCAAGGCAGTGGCATTCCTCTTTCTTTGAATCACATGTAGTGTATTTTCAGGGAATGTTTTCATTGATTAGACAATAAAAGTGTGATTTAAAAACCTTAAGTGGCCCATTTGTTTTTTAACATCAACAGAAGATCATTTTCAAATCTAAATTTGTGAGCTGAAACATTGCATTGTTTCACTTCTCAGGTCAAATTGGTGAGAGTGAACTTGAAGTCTGAAGAATTTAAAGCAACGTATGATCAGACTTGTGCTGTGTTTGCAAAATATCAAATGGTTGTCCACAAAGACCGCCCAGATGAATGTGATGAAATGCAGGTTAGATCACTCTGTGTCTTAGCTACCAAAGTCTGAGAGGGTAAAACAAAGTCTTAAAACATGAATTTGGCCTCCACGAAATCTTTTCCGTGTGTACATGTACTTGAAGCATATTAAGTTAAGTTACCTATTTTTGTCAGTATGTGAAAGTGATCATGTATAGGCAATCATTGATTCCATTCATATCAAGTTGGGAATAGAAACCACTTGTTAAGTGCTATAGAACATGAAGTGGCCCCATTCTCATTTAATTGCCAAAATGTTGTTAAACCTGTTATTCCACAGTTACTCTCCAGCTAAATTTATTAATCAATTTCAATTCATAATAATTCAGTCAAAACCTTCAGCTGGATTTCTTTCTTTATTGTACTCTCTTTCTTTCCTTCTTTAACTTTCTGCTCGATATAGAGTACCTTTGGTGTCCGTAAATTTTGACTGTCTCATTGCAAAATGCAACCCTAATATAGTTTAGTCTTCAGCAATAGAACGTTAAAATAGTTATTGCTAAGCCATAGAGAAGTGGAGATGGTTAACGGTGGAAAGCTTTATTAAAAGTTCAGCGGAACCCTATATATAACAAACCTCTTCATAAGAGGGACTCCTTGGTATAAGGAAATTATATTTGTCCGCCTAGGCAAGTTCTTTGATTATACATTGTATGGAGCAAAACCCTGTTTTAACAAACCTTCGTCACAACAAACTTATAATAAGATGTTTTCCCAACATAAGGATTCTTTCAGAGTTTAAAATGCCTTTCTGTAATAATTAATGACCATCTTTGACTCGTTTGATTATAGTTCAGACGATTTTTGGTGGACTCACCTCTTGAGGTATGCTTGCACTCCTCTGCATTGTAACCGCTTGGCTTAATTAAAAATTGAATGTTCAAAGACACACGTTCTTAAAGTAAAAGTTGTGAACTGAGAAGCATTATCTTCATAAAGAGCCAAATTTTAAAGGGAAGGAGAAACGGTAATCACATCACTAATTAAACAGTGCAATTCAGAAGAGGGAATTCTGTAATTCTGAGGTGTAGCTATCCACAAGTTTTCTCCTCTTTCCATGTGGTATGCTCAAAATGGGTTTCAATTGTCGATGTTTGATTTTCTTTCTCATGTTAAAGTGACTCCACCTGATCAACTATGAGCTGATTGACTTCATACTAGTCAGTGGTTATCCTTTTTGCCAATAATATTGGAAGAGTATTTTGGCTGTTTGTTGTAGTGTGTAAGCAGACTTGGCTGTGTTTGTTTTTTCCGAACTGTGTGCAGTTTGACAGTTATAGCCGCAATTTCCTCAGTCGACCATCTAACAACTGACAAGAACTGAGTTTATTGCGAAGTTTTTGATTCCTAATCAAGTCACCAACACTAAAACTTCTGCAATCAGGTGTGCATGTAGCTTGTTCAAACTGATCTGCCTGTGAGTTGCCAGGTAATCATCAGCCAACGTTATCAATATCTGTTTATTTTACTTTTTCAATCTAAACATGCAGCATGTTACTGGATCAGGTGCTCCTCCTATGGGCTTTGGTTCGTTTCATCAACAGTATTTTCTCGACGGTATGTCTTTGCTACAAATAATGTAATGGCAATTCTTGGTGGATAAATTTGTATACTGCGCATGTGTCATTTGTGCTGCTGACTTGCTGTTCTGTTGTGCATTTGATGTCGTCTATGATTAAGTAACTCAATATTGCGCGAACTGCTGACACGCCAACCAGAGCAAAACATGACTGATTGGCATTTGGGTAACAAATCAAACCCTTTAGTTATTTGGTCCGTGCAATGCTCCCAGCATCTTTTAAAGATTACTATTTTGTTTGTAATTCATACTCGTCAGTTACTACACAACTTTGTCCTCAAGACTGGTCTTGTTATGTCGAGTTGACATTCACTTCATGTTTTTTTTTTCTTTGTGACAGGTAAACTCATTGCAGTAGGAGTGATTGACATTCTTCCTCGTTGTGTGTCCTCAGTGTATCTCTTCTATGATCCGGATTATTCGTTTTTATCTCTTGGTGTCTACTCTGCTCTAAGGTAATCTTGATTTTCCTGCTTAGCGCTTATCCACACTAACCAACATTATGCATATCATTTACTGCTTAAATGTATGAGTTATAAAGAGAGCCCTCAAAACCATTTAATTGCAATTCCAACGCCAATTTTGCGCTACCAGAACGTATACATCAGCGTCAATCCCAGTCAGATAGGTTCATAGTAAGTCGAGATACTGTGCTAGGAAAGCTTCCGAAATATAAGTGAATTCATTGACGTTATTTCTATTTGTTAATGATTTTCATGAGCTTCTAGGCCTCCAAGTTCAACTTCATTTCCTTTTCAGGGAAATTCACTTTACTCGCTCACTTCAAAGAACCATTTCAACTGTTCGCGATTATTATATGGGCTTCTACATCCACTCCTGCCCCAAAATGAGATACAAGGTATGTTCATGTAAACATAAACTGGAAGGTGCTTAGTGTATGTGCTCTAATTATTTTTTTGCACTTCTCTCGGCATCCCGCATGGCTTGCGTGGATCTAAAAGTCGGACATTCGGTCCACACAAATCGTGTGCTTAGTGTTATTTTTAGTGTCAAAGCAAAAGAAATAGTTTTGCTGCTTCAAGATTGCACAATAACTGAAAGCATCGACTTTTCATTATCCAAACAGCGTGGAGAAATTACATAGATAATGTTGACTGTTTTTATTATGTGGTAAATATTTACGGTATCCTTATAGTAAAGGTTAAGAGAATATGAATCACCTTCGATGAGAGAAAAAATACCGCAGCCTTCCAGAGCCGACTGTGCCCTAGCATGGCAAAGTGATTATTTCAGGCACTGCTGTTGCAAAAGGGGTAAATACACGTGCTGGCTGGGGTTATTATCAAGATGTTTCATGTCACTCCACCAAAGACTATAAATGGGTATCATCAAATTGCTAGAGAAACATGTAGTAGGTACTTGTAATGGGCAAGCACCTCTTCCAGTCGAGAAGCGATAGTTTTGGTAAGTTGCTTTGTGCTATAAAACCCCGGAGTTAAGCCATCAAGGCTTGAAGACGGACGTCGGCCTTTAATTCTAAGCTCTGAATGTTTTTTTCCCTTTTTTCGTTACAGGGCAACTATGCGCCATCGTACCTCGCCTGTCCAGAGACTTATAACTGGATTCCGATTGAGCAGTGTCGTCTAAAACTCGACCTCAATAAATATTCTCGACTTGATGACCCCGACGAAGGTAACAAGTGTAGAAAATTGGAAGAAACTAGTCAAACAAAATAAGGCGACTTTAATTTTAGTTTTCTTGGGTATAAACTCTTTTCATTCAAGTCGTGTCTCTTCGAGAAAAACCAGTATCATAAATTGTCGTGGATCTTGAATCTCCAGGTTTCCGTGGATTTGAAGGACATTCTGTTGTTTTACATCCTACACGGTTCCTACGCGCTTGTTCATAACCTGCTTTCTCCTTTTGTTTTTTTTACGGTGCTCTCTTCTAAGAAACTACAATAGCCTTGAAAGGACTCGATCTGAGACCTGCATAACCGTCCGTGATAAACATCATGAAAGATTATCCTGTAAGGTCACGGCTAATAAACAAACAAAAGATCACGGTAATAGGGAATCGAAGGCCACTGATCCGACCGATTCAATAGTTGCAACATAAATGAGCCAATAAACTTAAATAAAAATTGCCACAGAGGTAGCAAACACAACGGCATTAAGATTCTGCTTGAAGGCTCCACTGAGAAAGTAAATTATTCCGTTGAGCAAATCGAAGTCCATAATTATTCACTAAGAGGCTAACGTTTACGGGCCTGCATGTTACTTTATACAAATGTAGCACATTAGAGAATCAACCATTTGCTGAGAGAAATATACGGAGAACCACCTTTCATAGGAAAGGTAAATCTCCCTAAGAATCTTTGTTAGAGTTAAACTCAGGTCACAGATATGTCACATCACGCGCGAAAGTAATTTTTACACTACTCCTCCAGAAGCAACGCAAGGTTCTACAGAAGATGTACTTGTACTGTTGGAGCGACAAGCGATGCCATACCAGGTATGCCTTAATTTAGTTCCCTTCCCTTCTGTACTCTTACCCCAGAGGAGTTCAAGCAAATCTCGGTGGCGACAAGAACGGGATTCGATTGATCAACAGTAGGGGGTTATTCTTCTCGTTGCACTGATCTATTATCTTATTCGTGGTTAAGTCAAATTAGCTAAGGTCGCGGCTAAGCTTCGCTTTTTTACCTGGTAATGAATTCCCAATGCGTGAAAGTGGATTAGCATGGCTTTCGAGGCAGAGGTTGGCCAATAATTTTTTTTTTTTGAACAAGGTCAACAAGGCATGTGTAAGCACTGGGAGGATTGGGGGAGAGGGTCAATTTGTGCAACTGACATGATCATACATAAACCCGTCCTTAGTTCTCCTCCTTCAAGGAAAAAGTAGAAAATGACTAAATTCTGTACTGAAGACGAACGTATAACGTAGTGGCGAAATTTCGTGTTACTATTTGGCACTGAACGGAATCTTTACACACTCGTCCAAGTAAAGATAACGAAAATGAAGGAATCTAGATAATTGCGAGATTCGTAAGAACGCTATTCCCAGCGTCACTGTTGTGGCCTGCACAGCCTATATTTACCGTTGCTGTTGTTTCTTTTTTCACAGCTTTATGCGGCAATCACGGAGGCTAATGATAGACAGGAGGTTCAAGAGTATGCAGAACTCGTTGGACCTGCCGTTTCATCAAGGATGCTGCTATTTAGATCTGGATAAAGCCGGTCTTCTTCAACCATTATCACACCGCACCCTCCGTAGCACAAGCATAGCGTGGCAACTCGTTGATGGCGGCAAAAGCCCCTGAAATGTTTTAGAAACCTCCGTAGATTTTAATCAAGCAATACATAAGCTATGGCAAAGAAGTGTTATTAACTTGACCGGTCGTTTTTTAAAAAAAAAATGGTTGTCGACTAACGGGAACGTATAAACTGATAGTGGTAAAAGTTAAAGAGCTCGGTTTGAGCGTCTTGATTTGTAGTTCTACGTCGAATTGTTTATTTACAGAGTGACTTGTTTTGGTGTGTGTCAGATGCATTTTAAGAGTGCTTCTGGATATGAAATATTTGCCACAGTTGTACAAGACGTGAATCTCTGGTAGATATCCAGGTTTCACCAAGTCTGTTAAGGCCCGTTTACGCAGGCGATTTTTGTTGCGGCAACTCGATGCAATTTTTGTCGCGCTTAAGTTGCAACTCCAGAATCGCACGTGTAAACCAGGTGCGATTTTCAGTGCAATTTGTCGCCGCGATATCGCAGGGGTTTCGAACATGTTTGAAACTTGATGCAATTTTGCTGCGACAAGAATTGCATCGAGTTGCCGCGACAAAAATCGCCTGTGTAAACGGGCCTTTAGATGGGTAAAAAAAGGTTTCCTTTCTAACAAATGAGCGTTTTTTGCAACAACTATTAAACATGAAGGTTACTATCGTCGTCCTTGTTGTTGCTGTTATCCTCGTCCTTGTTCTTGTTGTTGTTGCAGCTTTACTCCCAGCCACCACTGTGTCGTTGCTCCTGACGAGGACGCGCACGCATGGTTGTTGTTAATTGCTTGAAAATACCCAAAATATTCTCTACGTGTACCATAGCGGGTGATGGCCACTTGTAAGTCGCATGAATTATCCTCTATGTGCGCGTGATAGCCTGGTGCGTGCCAGGTTTCCGCTGTGCAGTCGTCACAGCCAACTCCAAAGATTCGCACCCGCTCGTATTCAATGCAAGTCTCGGTGATGTCGCTACCCCCTGAGAAAAAATTCATATTCGAAATCTCTCCTCCTAGGTAGTCGGTGTTAATGTCAAAGGCGTCTTCCTCAAAGTCACAAGTCGCTCTGAAATGCGTCGCTCCCTGATTAATGTAATTCATTGCGTTCTGCGTCAATCGAAACTCGAGCCAATTCATGCTGCGGTCATTCCTTGGCCAATCCCTGCCAAAGTGCGCCCCAGCGAAATGCTGTAAGTTCGCCATGGAAAATGTTTCTATTAAAGTCCAAACAAAATCCTCCTCGGAACTGAGATCGCAGTAGGTTTTGAAGAAATTCCCCAGTGTGTCTTGCATTGTGTACTCTCCGCTCGCTACTTGTGGATCTCTTGATTTGATGTCCAGACATGAAGGTGGGATTTCGCATACTCCACCCCCGAAATTTACAGGGCACGCACAACTGAATTTCAGCTTCATGTCAGTACAGAGCTCTGTGCATGTTCCAGCGTGTAAACAAGGATTCGACCGACAGCATCCATTTAAACAGTTGTTAGAGTCCTGTGTCAATTATACAATACATGTTTTCATGTGCTACACGTGTATCACCGCCCTTGGAAAATATCCAAGGGTATTCAACCAAGCTGACGATGTACACGTGGGGTATTCAAAATCGAATCCAAGAAAAACAGACTGGATTTTAATGGGATATTCCAGATGTATTTCGAGTCAAGGCGTCCAATTCAGGGCTCCTTTTGAAAGCAGAGATGCTCTGCACGCTCTCTGAAGGGACTACCCTGAAAATTGACCTTAAGATTTCTTTGCTTAAGGAGTCTTTTTTAAATAATGTGGCTGTCCTGTAATAATCCCCGTGTAGCGCGTCCAGCACAAATGCAAATTCTGAAGGTTATCAGTTACGTACCTGTTGCACAAATTCCTGAATGATGTCGTAATGGGCGTACCTTGGTACCTGCCCGAAATCCTGAGCCCATGTTCCTCTGTCCTCCTCTACTACAGTGGAACCCCGCTCTACGGACACGCGCTTAATACGGACACCCGCTTTATACGGACAGTTTTGTTTGTCCCGACAAAAAGCTCATATATTTTCTCTAAAATTAACCTGCTTTATACGTACACCGGGTAACGCGGTCAATGGACACTTTTCTGTGTCCCGAGTCCCAAACTCTCATATATGATCAACCCCGCTTTACGGACACTGGTTATTTGCCCACTCTCTATTTTCATTGTCACAGTTATGTGATAACTGTAGACATTGTACTCTGTTCAAATAATACAGAACTGGGCTAAAAAATCAGTAACGAAGTAGCGTCAGTACAAGGTAAAGTCACATACTTTTTCAAATGAATCCACTGCCATGCCTGTCTCAATAACAATACTCTTTACAAAACTTTAAAGATTTTACTCTGAGACTATGATAAATGATCGTGAGGTTTCTTTAGGATGAACTTGTTACTGTTACAGTTAAGAAATTAAACAACATTTCTCGTAAAACTGTCTGCTTTGGTCTTTATATCGATAAAACATATGTTCCTCACGTGTTCTCAGAGAGCCCGCTTAATACGGACACCCGGATAATACGGACACTATGGCATATCCCCTTGGTGTCCGTATTAACCGGGTTCCACTTTAATTCGCAGCTGGAATCTCTCGTTTGAAATGAAAGACACCTGCAGTCACTGATACAGGCACTGAAACACTCATGGTCTGTTAAATGGCTAAGATTTCGGTAGGAATGCCCAAGAGGAGCGTAATCTTTGCTTGCATGTTCTTCTGGAAGAAACACTCCCTTATAGCATGTTCCATGGCAGTGAAATTCTGTTCCTGTTGTGATAGTAACAAGTTGCTCAAGAAATGCCGCAAAGTGACATGAAGAACTTTTCAAGGCCTGCATTGCTGGACTCCCGGCTCTTGGATAACCTGAATATTTCTGCAATGGAATTGTTGCTATGATAAGTTTTCACTTCATTCGTTTGAAAACATATCGGCAATAAATAAAGTAATCATTATTGCTGCCTAACGTATAAGGATAAAAAAAAATGTATTTCAATAATATGATATAACTGAAAAGTCAGTGACGCTTTTGCTTCGAGCACTGATGAATACTTTGATAATCTCTTTCTGTCGCTCCTAGATGTTCGGGTTCGTTACGATAAAATACAGTAGAAATCAGAAAACGAACTGAATTGCCACAAGACTTTGGGCCTTGTTTTACAAATGGAAGATCAAGAGTAGGAATTTAATTCGGTAGTGTAGCAGCTCTTCGTAAGGCATCTCACTGGATACTTAAAACAATACATTTCAATCATCACTATTGTTTTAGCATTGTTTGGGGGTTTGGGTATCGAACCAATTCGCTTAGGATCTTACAACAGCTGCTACATGACCCATTTAATTTGATATTTTTCATTTCACAAAATTGAATCTTTTTTAAATGCTCAATGCGAAAAACACCTTACCTTCATCTTTCAAATCCGGTTCGGAGCAGTTAGTTGTGGTGAAGTCTTTGGTATCCCTGCGCGTTCTTCACAGGTAGCCCGCAATCAGAAACTTGTTTTGCTAGAATTTCTGCAACCAGTTTACCAGAACTTCCAATCGTGTTCGTATTTAGCTCCACTGCTAACAAGTTTAAGGCTTGCTTTATATATTCCCTTCACACTGAGAACAGAATTGCGCGTAACAGTAAGTTATTTCCTTTGTTAAAATACCTTAGAAATTTACCCGCGCGACGGTTAATTAAATTTCTACTGTTTTCAACACAATAGAAGTTCGGTTTTAAAAGACTTTAGTTCTTGCTGTGGGCGTCCTCACCTATTTCAGCTGTTAATTTTTAGATCTTTTTGTTTAATGAAGTCTCCCATTTTCTATTTATGTCAGAGAAAAGCAATCACTCAAGCGTCAAGAGTGTTTTGAGCCAGTGAACTTTACAGCTAAATTTTAGCCTGTTCGAGCCCCTTTTCTTTGAAAGAGACAATTGTAAATTTTCAATTCCGCAATCAGGACGTACGTTTTTTTTTCTGATGCAAGTTATTTATGATTCTCGTTATGACGTAAATTAGACAGCAATGTTACCTCCACACAGCTAGCTGTTACTCGCGTCATCTTTCGCTAGTAAAAACCTTATAAATAGGACCACTGTGATGCTCGTCGGAAATTTTGAAAAGAACTGCTAAGAGATATCAGTATCCTGTTTTGTGGACGAGGCTTGAAATGTTTTTCACCCATTCGAGGTACCAATTCTGAGACAGCACATTAACTTCCATTGATTTTTTCCTACCCAGTATCAATTATACCAGTTATTCCCGCTGTAGACTTTTCTTAGGCTAAGCACGCCTAAGAGGAACCAAACACGCGTTTTTAACCCCTAAAGATGCAACAAACATACCCGTCCTTGTTATAATGGGTCTTCCCCCGGAAGTTAAGCCCTACATGAAAGATGTTTGCGTACACAAGAGCGCAATGCCACGCACTCCCCAGGTGTGGCCAGCTCATCTAAGAAAACGATCTCTAATTTTTTTCACGTATTGAATGAAGATGTTTATAGAAAAGCTTCTTGTAGTCTTTTCCTCTTTAATGACTGTGTCTGCAAGGTTTTGTTTTGCCGCTGTTGTGTTTATTGTTGTTGTTTGTTCTCTCGCCCGCCCCCTAGTCCGACCCTAGCTTTTGACCGCGCGCCATTCGAAAGCAAATCTCGGAATAACCCATGCGCAGAGCCTGTTTGCAGGCTAGTTCGTTTGTGAATTACTTGTTTTTAGTGACATCTCTGCAGGTGTAATTCACAACAGGGGCTTTTAGTACAAGTTAATGAACTCTTCTAATCAGTCTCCGATAGGTAGCCATGCAGTCATTGGATCTTTGTTAGAGGGAAGTTCACATTCCTGACCCAAAATACTTTATTTTACTTACCTATCTAAGGTAATAGATCATACTTATAGACATCTCAAATGATAGTTTTGGTTTTTACTATAGATGTCTCTCTTTGAAGAGATTAAAATGTCCTGAAAAGAAAAACATGCTCATGCCCTTTCTCCGAGGGGGAACAAAAACACAAAGACGTGTCTCGCAACAGTCGCTTTCAGGCGTTCAGCTAGTTGTTGCATAGCGTGAAAAAAAGCAGGCCTAGCGAGACATGACCCGGCCAAACAAACCCAACAATTGAACGCAACGCAACGTATCGCAACATTTTAGGCGCAGTATATGCAAGACCCGGCCAAACGATCGCAACTTTTTTGACTTAATACATCGCCACATGGCAGGGTGCAACATGTTGCGCGCGTTGGGCCACTCTGTTGCCGAGTGTTGCGACATGCTGGGTGTTTCAATTCGAACAAGTCCGTATCACGTGGCGCAACATTGTTGCACGAATATGACTAAACGAGTACAACATAATGCAACATCCACAAATATTGCATGAAAAATTCGACCATTCTCAAACTTGAGCCAACAACACCCACCATTTCGACTATGTCGCAATACGCCGCAATAGAGTTGCCAAACGCGTGCAACACCGTTGCACCAAACAATGTTGAGGTTGAGATATGTTGCGTTACTTTGATGTTGCGATCATTTGCCTGGGGCTTAGAGAACGCCTTGGTGCTAGGAGCATCCTTCCCTATTTTTTCCTGTGTCGTTTTTTGTGCTACGCCTGGAAGAGGTTCCTCGCGCAACCACAATAGGTATCAGGTTTCTTTTCATAAATCCACTTGCTTTACTGCATCTCTCCATTTTCAAACAAACAGTAATCTACAATCAACAAATGTACGATCGTGAGAAGTTCTACTTCAGTTTTCATCTTCCTCTCCTATAGAGCAAACGAATCTGAACATGGAACGATTTAGGTGTGGACGTCGAGAAAAGAGGAAGGAACTGAGGACTCTCATCAAAACTCGCCAATTTATATTGAAAATCGTAATCTAAATTCCATGGCAAGACAATCCAAATCCTGCGCTGTGACTGGCAACCCTAACTTTTTTTTTTTTTTGGCGAGTTTAAAGTTGATTTCCAGTCCGTACTGCGCACTCTCGAGAGTTTGTTTTGGTTTCTTGTTTTGCTTCATGTAAAATATCACAAAATGTAACCATTTCGCAACTACTTACATGAAGTAAATTCAAAGTTTAAAAGCAACCACCATTATGGATACGAACCGGTCGAAGCTTAATACTTCGTTCTTGCTCATATCACTTCATGAAACAACTTCACAGCTGTAAAAATCAATGAATCTGTTGGAAAAGGACTTTGAAAGGTCTCAAAGATAAGGTATGTGGTTCTTAACGAATAACATCGATTCGCATTCCATCGAGTGCGCCCGATAAACATTAGGGTTCTGAGACTGCGCAGTTCGGACTGGAAATCATCTTTAATGACTAGTCAAACTTGGCCAATATTCAGCCATTATCTTGACCTCACACGTGCCTGCGATTGCTTGGCTGCTGACGGCCTGGGGTCGAGGAGGAAGTCAATTCCAACCAAAATGGCGCCGGGACTGAAGTTGTTTTTGAAACGAAACTGCGTGTCTTGTCGCATTACATGGCTTTATTTGAATCAGGTGTGTAGCAGAAATGAGATGAATGACTCGTTTTTCAAAGTTATTTTTGTCTCAACTGGTATTTAAGCTTTTAATTTGCATTGGTCATCCATGTATAAAGCTACCAGGAAACGTAAGCTAATGTTTGTTTGGCAAACAAGCTCCGCCTTCCTTAGTCGGGGTTCTTTTTCCATTGTTCTATTCGTTTCGGTGATTTATGTTTTATGTGGTAGATTTTATGGTACAGCTTTCCTTTAGAGCTTCTTTTATAATTAAATGCGCGAGCTTCTTTCAGCGAATTTGTTTTCGGTATCATGATCAAGTTGTCATGGCAACTTTCGGTTCATCCTCAGTGCAAGAACCTAGTACCTGTAAAACTCACATGTGAAGTAAAACGAAGAAAACAAAGAAGTCAACATAATAGACCCTAACCCTAACAAAAGCTACAAAACAAAGAAAACCTTCATAGATTTTTACACCAGGGTTAACCCTAACTGTCCCATCTCGAGATATTCTAGAGATGTTGTTGATTTATTTAACAATTATTCACCGAAGTGGAGGTAAATATCCACCACTATTCACCGACACTGAGGTGAATAATTGTTTTAGTATACACCACACAAGCTGAATAACTAGCGGCCAAAAGGGTAACTTTACTTGTGACAATGTACCGACAAAAGCCATTTTGTTTTTCTTCGGCTGCTCGGAGGTGAATAGTACTTGGCTAATCACCTCCAAGCTAGCCAATCAGCACGTGCGAAACATACTATTCACTTGTGTGGTATATACTAAAATGGATTATTCCATTCAATCCAGAATAAGATTCCATTTACAATGGTTGATGTGGATGAGCAGAAGCAATCAGATTTTGAAAATGTCAGCCCTCTTGGATCCATGCCATTGTTGCAAGATGGAAACCTTAATATTTATGGAAGGTATGCTGCATGAAAACCAGTTTTTGGGCTTGCTGATCAAGCAAGGTGTAATGTAGTTTTTGAGAAGCATCATTTTATTTTAACATTAGTCAGAGCACTTTTTCCATGTTTACGTAACCTCTTCTAGATACTCAAGGGGCTAGGAGAATTCATAAAAGTTATGCAAACCCGAGGCACAGTCGAGGGTTTGCATAACTGTCTTGAATTCTCCCAACCCTCCTCATGTTCAAATGAGGCTATGTAAACAAGGAAAAGTGCTCTATTGCTTGAACTCAAAAGTCATTTTCACTAGCCCCCAGAGTATTTCTTACATGTCTACACATAATTTTAATTTTCCTCAAAATTTTTTTCCGGGTAAAAATTTTTTTCCATTTTTTTCATTTAATTCTTGTGCTAGTCAGGCAAGCATTGAGGATTCAAAACAAAAAGACTTATGATAGTTTCCAGTAGTCCAGCAACAAAACTTGCTAGCCACAGGTTATTAGACACTGAGAACTCTCTTTGCACTCAATCTGTATCATATCATTATAAACCAAATTTCATGATTGCTTACTTTCTGACCATGCCTCTTTGTACTAGTCTATGTGGCATTTTAAGACTCCATGCTGTCTAGACTCTTTAAGACAGTTGGGGCATGAATTCCTACTGCTACTTAAAATGGCAACAAGTGTGAACAAGTTTCATTTTTGTATCTAGATGAGTGCAAGGACGATTATGGTAAACATATATATGACTGGATTTTAGGAAAACCTTGTCAATTAAAAATGAGATCCTTTAAAGGTCTAAAAAATCGCTCTCCCCCCAAAAAAAACCGATGGAAAAATGAAAGGAAATATGGGAGAGCAAAAAAATACATAAATTTCCTCTGAGTTTTTATATTGTGTGCTTTTGAGAAAGTTTGCTTGAGGTCAGGGCGAAATTTACTTTTTCATAGACCCAGAATAAATATATGTTTTATTATATATTTTTTTTGCAGTAACTGTTGAACCTCCTAGCAGTTTCACATTCTTGCATGAAACTCAAAATGTTGAAGATTTTTAGGGTTCAAGATAGCCAATAGTTTACTAAGTAACAGAAAAAAGCATATCCAAGAAAAAATGGCTTGAGTTCAAGATAGCAGGGAGTTCCAGATAGCAAGGTTCTTCTACAGTGTATCTATTAATATTATGATAGAGTGACAATAAAAACTTCTGAACCGTAAACTTGATGTTGTAGCACTTGTTTTGGTAAAAGTGATTTAATGTTCAATATCAGGATTATTTTCCTACTGTTAAACTTTTTTCAGAATAGGTGGTTTCTTTAATTTTCAATTTCTCAAATAATGGAAAATCCATTTCGTTGTTGGGTTTAAATCACATAGTTTTTGTGTCCTTGTTGCCCACTGCTCTGGTGAAATGTTTTGCAGGATCTTTGAGGATCATCTTCAAAGATCTGCAAAGATCCCACAAAGATCCTCAAGGCAAGTATCTTTAAAGGATCCTCAAAGATTTCATGAGAATCTTCTGAAGATCTTATGAAGATCCTGGCAAAGATCTTTTCAAGGCACTTCAAGTGATAAGAGCTTGCATTCAACTTGCATTTAATAACATAATATGATGCATGTGTAGGTCAAAACTAACCCGATAACTGACTGTACTTTGTCCGTTTGTTGCAGCCAAGCTATAATATTTTATTTGGCAGAGAAATACACCAACTATGCTGGCTTTGGAAAGAGCAATGAACGACTGCTGATAGAATCTGTTATAAACTGGGCGGCAACCACACTTCTAAGGTATAATTTCCCTGCTAAATACAAGTAAACATATCTTTCACCCCTAAAAGACACCACTTCATGGATAGTGTATGTTTATTTATTTATTTTAACACCCTAAGTGAGATTCAAATCCTTTATTTACACCCCTATGCAAGACAAATGAGGAACCCAATGTTTTCACACAGGAGTTCCCTCCCAAGTTTGAAGCTTAGGTGTTGTACAACTGTTAAGGCACATTGTTATTCAAGGGTGTGGCACTAAATCAAAAGGAGTTGTTATTTCATTTAAAGTAGTACAGTAGGTGCTAAAACATGTTGCCTCGTCTATAACTAAAGAGAATTTCTTATTAGGGATGTTGGAAGTAATTACGTCTACCCAAGTTTAAGCCAACCAGAAGATGCCTTAGGCAAAGAAGGCAATGCATCCTTAGTAGAGTTTGGCAAGACTGAGGTGTTTTTCCATTTGGACACGCTGGAAAAGCATTATCTGTCCCAGCGCGATTTCCTGTGTTGCACGGTTCCCACCCTAGCAGACAGCTGGATTGCTATGGTGTTATCTCTGTTAGAGTTGGTCTGCTTGGATCTGGCACCTTGGCCAAAGGTGAAGTCTTGGATGAATTCTATAAAGGCCAGCAGTGATTATGTGGCTGTCAGTTATAATCATGAAGAAATGGTGCGGAAGCATTTGTTTGGCTTGAATAACAGCACATCTGATCTCAAGACATTGGACACTGATCCTGTAACTTAAATATTCTCAACACCCTTGCAGCTTCCCTGAGTAGCTTCCTAAAGGGGACCAATCTTGGTGAGGTTCGAGCTTTATTGCTCTAAAAGATACTAATTGAAACAGAAATGACAGTTTTTTAGTGTGATTGCTCCAAGTGCACCTATAATAATTTACTTTCTCAAACTCATTAATAATTCATCAAGTTGAAACAAAGAAAATCACAACCGTGAAAGAGGTTTGGATACCCAGTCTTAATTAGCATAGATTTTGACGATTTTACTTCTCCGTTTACTCCTTAGTTTTTGTTTCAATTGAGAAGATATACCAAACATTCGAGAGTGTTTCATCGGCTTTCCAAACACCTCGAATTTCGTCAAAAGTACTCCACTGGGCATCGTATTTTCAACTCTCTTCTCGGTGTTTGGATATCCCAATGAAACACTGCTTCTCGTGTTCGATATATCACTTGACAACCAAAGATAGTGGTGTTTTGTCCTAAACATCCTAAGTGCCGCTAATATCCTTGATTTATACCTCTGAGCTAGGTGACAAGCATCCCCAACCTTTTCACATGTGAGAACCCACGGGGAGATTATCAAGTGTAAATAACTTAAAATAACTGCTGTTTAAGGTCATTCCCCAGTATTGCATTACGCATCCCTACTGCGCATAATTTTACGCATGATTAGTGCGCGCGCATTAGAAAATGGCGGCTTTTTGTTTACGACTGAACCTCGCCGAAGAGGTAAATCGTCATTTTCTCGAAAACGACTAAGGTGACCCATCATTTTTTTCTGTCGTTTTGAATTGAGTAGTAAATTTCTCTATGTAAAATAAATATGGGCCAATTCTCAGTGTTGAGAAAAAAACAATCGTCGGAAACGTGAATTTAGCAAGCAATCGTGGTGCTATTATAAGGATTTATATGGAATAAACAAGGTGCTGTTGCTCCTAAACGAACATGGGGACCCCTCATTTTTATTTCCAAATTTAAG
The DNA here is from genome assembly GCA_019787425.1 of Platygyra sinensis. Taxonomy (NCBI): domain Eukaryota; kingdom Metazoa; phylum Cnidaria; class Anthozoa; order Scleractinia; family Merulinidae; genus Platygyra; species Platygyra sinensis. The sequence goes on from JAHPZR010004995.1 coordinate 136,117, forward strand.
TTCCTATAATATAAGCAATCAATTGGCAAAGTTTGAGAAAAATCTCAGTGTAGGTTCTATTTCAGTGGAATGACCTTAAATCACCCAAAATAATTATAATAGTTGTTATAGGTGGAGCCATAAAGTTCCACTACTAAGGAGGCAGCATGGCTGAGTGGTCAGGGCATCATTGCACTTGCAATCCAGCAGTCCCTGGTTTGAGTCCTGCTCTGGCCACTACCTGGATTTGCTTCACAGTAGCCTTGAGCTCAATTCCTTGGCCACGCTTGTAAATAGCTCACTGGTTTGCCTTCTGCCAGTTGGGATTCTTAAGTGTTTTTTTGAATTTGAGCTATTTATTGCAGTTGTTTGTTCTGCCCCACTAGCCTTTGTTCTATGAACACTTCAACACTTCACAAGGGTAAATAATGGTGTATCATCATCATCATCATCATCATCATCATCATCATTTATTATTATTATTATTGTTATTATTATTATTATTGTTGTTGTTGTTGTTGTTGAATCTCTGATTTAGTACCATAGACTGAAGCTAAATGTACAGCAATACAAAAAACTAATATTAAATGGAGGCAAGTACCTCAATAATACATTTATGTCTAGTATTCTTGTGTTCATGATGAAGAGAAACAAAACTAACTTGTATAACGATAAAAAGTTTTATTCTGGAACAAAGTAAATGTAAAGCATATCGGACTTAATCTTACTTGTCTTGCTTTCTCCATGCACTTCCCTCAGCTTTTCAGCTTTATGAATTGATGTCAACCTTGCCATACAAGTGACTGCAGAAAAATCTAAAGAGATAGAAATTCTGTTTCGCAGGATTTTTTTTCCTCTTGGGAAAGTTGTAGATTTGCAGTTGTAATGGGGGTCTCTATACCAGCTAAAAAAATTGAATCACCCATAAATATTGGGCCTTCTCACATGTCATGAATATAATCAAAATAATCTAATGTTGAACTTGATGGATGAATATTTTCAAATCACATGTGTTTTGGGGCCACAGTTTTAGAGGGTGTAAATAGGTTTTAGGGTCGATGGATTTGGCCTTAAAAATCGCACGGATTGTGGATTTTTGCGGTAAATCGAGCGGATTGGCGGATTTTGTTAACACAGTGGGTCGTGGATTCCGGATTGTGCCTGTGTTGTGTTTGGACGTTGAGTGCTAAACGAAATTTGGGTTAGAGATCTTTCTTTAGCCTTAGTCGGTATGTTGATGAGTTCATCGAAATTATTTTTATTTAGTTCATTTAAACTCAGGTATGAGACTGTATTGTGTTGTAGTCGGGCGAAATTAACAGTGGCATTCACACGTACCAGTTTACCTTTAAACCTTTACACTTGTGTTTTCGGATGTGGTTGTGGTTTCGGATTTGAACAGAAAAATTCAGCCGATCGACGGATTTGGCGAAAAAAACGATCGGGGATTTGCATACCTCCATTCATCCCCCTCGTTTTAGCTAACACTGTAGCCTTTAAACATTATCTCTCCTTGTTTCGCCTGTTTCCTATACGCAGCACTCACAGGCGCGCTATTTTAAGAAATGTATAAATATAAACTATTGACCAAGCATGAGGTCAAGATGGCTGGATCCCGGGGGGGTGGGGGGGGGGGGGGTACTTAACAAAGTATAATACGGGGAGGCTCCGCCCCGAGGTCCAACCCCTTACCCTTTCATATACAATTTTGGCAGAAAAGGTACCCCTTTTATATACCGTTTATTGAAAAAAGGTACCCCTTTCCCATACCTACTTTAGGGAGTCTTGTTCTCATTTTCTTTTGTAGTGCTTAATAAATAAACTGATACAGCCATAAGGGGCATCTATTCGAAATATTATAATTAAAGGCCCTTTTAAAAACCTAAATGACTGAATCCCTGAAGCCTGAAAAAGGTACCCCTTTCGGGCGGAGCTTCCCCGTATAGGCCATTATAGGGAGTACCCCCGGGGGCTGGATGTTGGCCAAGTTCTTTTTTTGCGTGGTTATGGACCAAGACAGTCGAGGACCATAAGCATGGAAGTAAGGAGGCCAATATCCAGTCTTATTATATGGCGAGCTCCGTGAGCGGGCAAGATGAACCAAATCGCGCGCTGTGATTGGCTACCCGAGCGGGCAAGATGGAGCCATCACCAAAAGCCATAAAATAAATCCTTTATTGACCAAGTTTGTTCGATCAAGATGGCTGGATATTGGCCTCGTTCTTTTTTGTGCGTGTTTATGGAACTCGACTTCGTCTCGGTCCATAAACACGCAAAAAAGAACTTGGCCAATATCCAGCCATCTTGACCTCACACTTGGTCAATAACCCATACATCTTGACCAAGCAAGCTCATTCAATAAAGAATTTACCATAAAATTATGGGCGCGATGCATTCAACCAAAATTTCCGGAAATTTCGGTCTAAAACCGAATGGATTGGTTCGGTCCAACCGGAAAAGTTTGGAAAAAAACAGTCGACCTTTCGAGGTGGACCACTTTTCTCGGTTGGACCGGTCCGATCGAAATGCACTGTTCCATTTGACCATTTCGACCCATTCTCAATCCCAGGACCTCGTTGTTCGGTATCTTCCATGTACAAAATAGAGGAAAATATTTTATGGATTATTAACAGCCGATCTATCGGTGTTACTCGTACATCCATGTACAGTTACCACAGGTCTGTAGCTGCTTCGCTTGCAAAGCGTATGGTTTGGCTGTTGACGGCTCTTAAAGACGATTTCTTTCCCGAGAGAATTTGGAATGTTATGCTCTTTTCGTCATTCGATTCGAACGTGGTGTTTGAAGTCATATGGAAATATCTGGGAAAGGTCCTCTCAAAATAACCCGTTATACTGGTTAAATTACTATGGATGAAGCAGCTCACACAATATCACTGATATCACCGTCGAAATTGTCATCTAACTTTAATACGAGCAACAGTGATCCAACATCCTTTGTTCTAAATGAGTGCGAAACTCGTTTTGCGAGTGGAATGGAACGAGACCGTTCGGACCTGTTGCGATCCATTCGACACCAAGAAATTTTCGAACCTCAGCCCGGAAATTTGGGTTCAATGGATTGCGCCCTATGGCGTTAGTGGCTTTAGGGGAAATTTCTCTTGCCAGACATCGCGGGTATTCCCGAGTGGGCAATTAGATAGCTACATCTTGCCCGCTTGGTTAGCCAATCACGCGGCAGGATCTGGTTCATCTTCCTTGATCACGGAGCTAGCCGTAATAATCAGTAATGGGGACACACATGGATGATGAGGGTTCTGGGGCTTTTCAACGGGGTTTATTTTTCAATTTTAAAGCTCTCAACAGCCACTTTTAGAAGGCTAAAACTCGAATTTAGCCCCCTGTTGAAATACACCCGGAGCCCCTCATGATCCGGGTGTGTAACAGAACCCCACCGCAGCAGAAAAAAGCATATATATGTGTGTAATAAAATTTGCCGCGGAAGAATAAAAGTGCTTCAGAATGATTTTGCAATTGAAGAAATATGTTGGCTTGATATGACATGGCCGCTGTAAAATTTTCAGCCGACGTGCTTGATATGTTTTACGGACCGATCTCGCAAGAGGAGAACCAAAGACTCAGGCCTCCTATCAGACCCAGGAGGCAGTTTGATTTTAGAATATCTAGAAATAGTTTTAATGAATGGCTTCGTGTATGGAAAATGGTTGTTCCAGAAGGCTACCGCTACAATACAGACCTGAAATTTTCTCAAAACACAAAAACAAGATTTACAAAAGTGTGTGACTATGAAGTTAGATTAGGCTGAGGTGCATCAAAATACAATTTGGGCTTCTTGTAAGTTTTTCGATAACGCGAAACGAAGAAATACAACGCATGGAAAATTATTTTAATTAGATGCAACCAGTAATCATGAATCAAAACAACAGTAGCAACAGTAAATGTGATGAAGTGAGAGGTGAGAAAGAGGCATGGTCTCAAAGAGAATCAGGCGGGGTGATGGAAAAAATTTTGGAAGTTTTCATTAACGTCGCACAATATCAGCCATTACGTGGAGGAAGCTACATGCCCCTGCCCAAAAAGCTGCAAAACAAAAAAGCAATAATTAACGTATCTCAGTATGCAGAGGCTTTGCAAATGCTTCGATGGCGATTGCGGGTACATCCTAAAAGGGAGCAAGGGCAAACGCAGTGGTGTTTCCTCTGCAAGGGCCTCACTTACACGAAAACCAGAAGAACCAGAGAACCACGAGAACCAGAAGAACCACAAGAACCAGAGAACCGCGAAAACCACAAGAACCAGAAGAACCACAAGAACCAGAGAACCAGAAGAACCAGGAGAACCACAAGAACCACAAGAACCAGAGAACCAGAGAACCAGAAGAGCCACGAGAACCAGAAGAACCAGAAGAACCAGAGAACCACAAGAACCACGAGAACCACGAGAACCACGAGAACCACGAGAACCACGAGAACCACGAGAACCACGAGAACCACGAGAACCACGAGAACCACGAGAACCACGAGAACCACGAGAACCACGAGAACCACGAGAACCAGAGAACCAGAGAACCAGAAGAACCAGAAGAACCACGAGAACCACGAGAACCACGAGAACCACGAGAACCACGAGAACCACGAGAACCACAAGAACCAGAGAACCACAAAAACCAAAGGAACCTCAAGAACCAGAGAACCACAAGACCCACGAGAACCACAAGAACCACAAGAACCAGAAGAACCACAAGAACCAAAGAAACCACAAGAACCAGAGAACCACAAGAACCACGAGAACCACAAGAACCGAGAACCACAAGAACCAAAGGAACCACAAGAACCACAAGACCCAGAAAACCACAAGAACCACAAGAACCAAAGAAACCACGAGAACCAGAAGAACCAGAAGAACCAGAAGAACCAGAAGAACCACAAGAACAACAAGAACCAAAGGAACCACGAGAACCAGAGAACCACAAGAACCACGAGAACCACAAGAACCACGAGAACCACATGAACCACAAGAACCAAAGGAACCACAAGGACCAATGGAACCACATGAACCACAAGAACCAAAGGAACCACAAGAACCAAAAGAACCACGAGAACCAGAAAACCACAAGAACCAGAAAACCACAAGAACCAAAGGAACCACAAGAACCAGACAAACCACATGAACCACAAGAACCAGACAACCACATGAACCACGAAAACCAAAGGAACCACAAGAACCAAAGGAACCACGAGAACCAGAGAAGATTTCATGTGACAAAGTCGAACAAGCGAAATGTGACGTCAGCTGTGGCTATTACACTGGAGATCAGCCAAACGTTTTATGCTTCGCTTCATTTAACATGACTATGGACACAACCTTCAGCTTCGGACCAAAGACATATCACCTGAGAACAACAGTAACTTTATAACTAGATTTTACTCGTGTTGTTTCTAATTGTTTTCGTTCTTCAATTGTGCCGGACTTTTCTTGCATGCAAAGTAACGTATAAAGTCGTGTTTTTGTGTAAGTTACATATAAAATAAGTTGGCGACCAAACTTTTTCTGGTAGTCGCCAGCTGGCTCCCGAAAGAAAAAGTTAATTTCGAGCCCTGCATCTGCAATTGAACATTCAAGTTTCCAATTTCTCTAATCCAATTGTCGATATGACATTGTTTGTTTCACGATTCAGCTTTGTAGTTTGAAGTATTCAACATTCAAGTTTACGCAATTCAACATCCAAGTTTTACGCAATTCAACATTCAAATTTCGGAGATGCATGTTTTTGATATCCAACCGCAAGCCCGTCAAGGACAGTCAGTGTGGGCTCACAACTATCAAAATTCTCCCGCCTTAGTAGGGGCTAGCAAAGGAAGGTCACTCTACCCTAGACCTTAGCTTTTACCACGAAAAATGGCGGTATTTCATTCTTTTTATACCCAACATCCGATCCTACGTGAGTAATTTAGGCCTGTCGACGTATTGCAAGAAGAAAGACAGCTAACAGCAATCGATGATGGCTGATAAAAGCCGCTAGTGATGACCCGCGAAGATTGGCAAAAATACATGAAAGCGACTGAATGCCACATTTGTAACAAAAGTCTCGTCAAGAATTTCTGTGCATGACCACGACTCTGGTCGATATTGTGGTCAAAGCCACAGAAGATGTTAATATGAGACAATGAAAAAAGTAAACTTCATTGGCTCACAAAGAGAAAGGAAAGAAAGAGACCACCTTCACCAGTGGATTGCAATCAACCAGGAAACATGTCTGTTCTGCGCGGAATCTTTGGTAGTACAAAACTACAAAGACTCGGTGAAAGATCACCGCCATATCACAGGGAAGTACCGCGGGGCAGAACATAATCAATGCAACTTTAAGTTGAAACCGAACCCACAAACGGTGCCGATTCCGGTGGTTTACTACAATTTGAAACGCTATGATGCCCACCTTCTGATGCAGGCACTGTCGAGGGTGTGGGGAGAAACAAAATGCTTCCCGACCAACACAGAAAATTACATTTCATTTTCACTGGGGAATCTCAGATTCATCGACAGCGTGAATTTCTTGCTGAGCAGCCTGGATTCTCTGGTAAAAGGCAGCGAACCCCAGTCTCAAAATAACGTACGTAGAAAACGTTCCTAGAAGAAGAAAAGAGGCGGCTGGTCATGAAGAAGGGATATTATATATCCGTGCGAATGCATGAACTCTTTCGAAAGGTTCAGCGAGGAAAATCTGCCCGCAAAGGAGGCGTTTTACTCAAATTTGAATGGTGAGGGAATTACGGAAGAAGATTAAGAGCACGCGGAGAAACTGTGGAAAACATTCGGGTGCAGAAACCTCGGCGATTATCAAGATCTACGTGTTGCTGTTAGCAGATGTTTTCGAAAACTTCAGGAATGTGCCTGGACAAATACAGTCTGGATCCAGCGCATTATTACAGCTCGCCGGGCTTGAGTTGGGATGCTCTCCTGAAAAAGACAGGCGTGGAGCTTGAGCTGCTGACAGACCTCGACATGCACCTATTCATTGAGAGAGGGATTAGAGGAGGAATTTCGATGTCGAGCGAACGCTGCGCCAAGGCGAACAATCCTCTGGTTTGATATGACCCGCGTAAGCCAACAAACTACATAACATATTTAGACGCAAACAATCTTTAAGGCTGGGCGATGAGTCTGCCGCTGTCGAAAAGCGGCTTCAAGTGGAAGCGCGTCATGCCCACGGAATAAAAAAAGATCATGAAAATGAAATCACATTCAAAGAAGGTGTGGATTCTAGAGGTAGATCTCGGGTACCCCGAAGAGCTGCATGACTACCACAACAGTTATCTGCTCGCGCCAGAGAAAAGGGTGATAACTCAGATGTCGGACTACCAAATGCGTCTGAGGGCAGATCTAAATATTGACCCGCCAAATAGCGAGAAGCTGGTGCTAACTCTGGAGGACAAATAAAAACACGTGGTCTACTGCAGAAACCTGCAATTCTATCTCCGACAGGGAATACGTTTGAAAAAATTAAGTGCACAGGGTGATTGAGTTAGACCAGGAGCCCTGTATGGAGCCATACATCAGGATGAACACAGACTTTCGAGAGCAGGCAAAAAGCGACTTCGAGACAAACTTTTACAAACTGATGAACAATTCTTTGTGTTCGGCAAAACAATGGAAAACCTGAGGAAGAGCGTGGGCGTGAAGATTGTGCGGAGTCGAGAGGAAGACAAAATCTGGAAGCTGGTGGCTAGCCCATCATTTTCCAGGTACTACATATTTGGAAACGACCTGGCGGACATCCACATGCACAAAGCCAAGCTCTTGATGAACAAGCCGATGTACACAGGCATGACGATCTTGGAAAACAGCAAGATCTTGATGTAGGGCTTCTTTTACGGCCATCTGAAGGCAAAGTACGGGCCCAGGTGTGAGTTGATCTACACAGACACAGACAGCCTGATCTTGGACATCTAGACAGAAGATGTGTACAAAGACATGGCGGAAGATATTTGGTTGTACGACACCAGCAACTATTCGAAAGATCACCCGCTCTACAGCGGCCAAAACAAAAAGGTTTTGGGCAAGATGAAGGACGAGTGTGAGGAGAGGGCAATCGATGGAGTCATAACTATCCGCTCCAAGATGTATTCAGTGCTAGAAGGAGGCCAAAAAAATATAAGGAAAGCCATGGGAGTAAAAAAGATTGTGGTGAAAAAAGAGATCAGGCACGAGCAATACAAAAAAGCTCTCTTTGAGAGAAAGCAGTTCTTGCATGGAATGAACATGATTCTTAGCGAGGGTCACGAGATATATAGCATGCACATGAACAAAGTCTCGCTGTCACTATTTGACACAAAGCGTTGGATAGCAGATGACGGTGTGCATACACTGGCATACGGGCACAAAGACATCATATAGGTGGAAGCTGTGTGTGTTGGTTTTCACAATCAGCTGCTGAACTGGTTCAATGAGATGCATAACACCTCAATATCCCCGGCAAACTATGAATTATTATTTGGTATGACCTGTCGGAAGGATAATCATATTGTTAGGAAATTGAATTTCTGTTTATTATTTGCTAACTATTATCTACATTATCACAAGGTAAATGAAAGGAAACTTGATTGGGTTGAGTTTACATCAAAATTAAATGCTAAGTTAAAAATAGAAAAGCAAGTTTCTGGTTCTCTTTTATGATGCTCCTTCGCATTTTCTTTTTCTTTTCTTTTTTGTCCTGTTAATACTTTAACTTAAAAAAAAGGAAGGGAAAAAGTACATCGTCGAAGTATCTACAGGTATCATTAGTTTTTATTCGTAGGTCTTGTAAGAATCTCATTGTAAGTAGTGCAGATCCGTTGAAAGAGTTAAGTATAGTTTTGTAATTAGGTTAAGTATCTACTATTTTCAGTAGTTTTCTCCTTTGTTGTAAAAAATAAAACGGTTGTTTAAAATAAATAAAATTTAAAAAAAAACCCTTGACTGAATTAGTAATACAGGACTTGCTAACGGATATCTGGTTGACTTCGCATCAGCCGGATTTTCTAGCCTCTAATGGCCTTATTATATTCATGATATTTCAAACTCTCAGATAATATAGTGTTTAGCATAATTTAAATGTCAATCAGAGTTCTCGTCTTCGGCCAGGTTATATATAGTTTTTATTTGCGAATTATCATTAGACCGTTGGATGACTGTTCTCAGATTCAACGGAAGAAATACGATTGTTTCCAACTCTCTGGCTTAGTGTCCAGGGTGTACGTGCCAAAATATGAACGATAGTTTTGAAACGATGGCCTAAAAGTGCCAGAAACTGAAGAATGATTAAAAACCCGTAAATAAGTAGAAACGCGAACCCAATGACGTCTACTCCAAAGACTTTCAGGTTTTTTTGCTGCACCAGAGTCAGTATTATTACCATCCATAAGGCGTTGCTGACACCAAATATCAAGAGGGCTGTGTTTCGCAGTTCCACAAGTTTTTCTTTCAGCTTTGAAGTCTGGTCAAAGGCACTTAATTCAGGGACTAGGCACGTTTGGCGTAAACCTTCCCAGAATTCATACTCAATGGCGTCGTCCTGGTTGTCTACATCCAGGTAGAGCAGTGGAAGACGATCCAGCTCACGCCGCGTCTGACGAAGTTTGATTTGACCTGAGCAAAGGTACAAACAATCACACGTTAAGAAGCATTACAGCCAAACCTCCCGTAAGCGACCTGCACCCGAAATGTCATGCCCGCTATGCATGTGGTCACTTACAGATGGTGGTCGCTTACGAGCTTAGACCATATTGAGGTCAACATTTTTCCTCATTAGCATATGGTAACCGCAGAGACTAACCCAATGTTTTATTCATATGAAAAGTCAATTTTCAGCACAAAAATTAGCAAAATTAATAAACGACGTTTCGACATCTTCGGATGTCATTTCGCTAATTTTTGAGTTGAAAATATTCCCTCAAGACTTATTCGAGAAAAAATGTAATACTTTCCATTGAAAAATGTCCGTCTCTGACACTATCCAGGAATGCGATAATGTTTAAAACACCTTATTCTTCAATTTGTACTCTATTATATGTCAAGTGGTTGCTTAGGGGAGGTTAAAAACAGGAGAAAATTTCAAACGTTTAGTGCTGAAAGTGGTGGCGGTCGCTACGAGAGGTGGTCACTTACAAGAGGTTCCAAATTGTCAGTGTTACGTGCATATCGACTACCTGTCGACATGCCATGTTTCGACATGCTTTGTAACCTGGCCTATGTCAAAAATGTAAGCACTACTGACTTCTTTACGGTCGAACTCGACTTTTAGTCATGAAAGATTTATTTCACGTCAAACTAAGGCCTGGGGTATCAACAAAGCATTTTTCCCGTAAATCGGGAAACATGCAAAATCGAAAATCTTCATTAATTTGAGGTCAGTAGTTATCATTTCTTTGTCATTTCGTGTTCCGTTAATAAACGAAAAAATGTCATTTTCACAGTTTTATTAAGCTGTCTTTCAGCCGCTTACATGGCATGTCGAAAGATGGTCGCCAGATGTCTCCTATGCACGTAACACTGAAAGCGGGTGTATTGAGTTTGAGAAGAGGACGTCACGTGTTTTTTTCTAAGAATCTCAGTTGTTGAGCATATTGTCATGAGCATTTTGAAATTCATATCCAAAATGGAACAAAACTTCAAGAATGTCTTAAGACATATAAAATAAGTTAGATGCTGCCAAAGGCATAGACTTTCTTTTCATGTATACATACAACAAGTTCCAAGATCGCGAAAAGATTATGGCCTGGAAAATTCCCATCTGACGTGTGTGTCGGTAACCGGACTAATTCCCGTGACTGTAACAGAAGTGCAGCAGCCCTCATAAGCTGTTATTGCTTTTTTTGTTGTAGCAGCTGTTATTGTTTTGAAGGCAGGGGCATTTATTCTGTTTTTTGTTCGATTGTTCCCTTAAAGGGCATCGCGCCATTTATGTGAGACGTTACGAGAGCTGTTACATAACCCCAGAAGTGTAAGACAGGTTTATGAAACTTACCTTGATTGGGGTATTGCAATTTTCGAATGGCAGATAAAAGCCTGTTGAAGTGACCAGGTTTATGGATGTTGAACGTCTCTTTCAGGTTGTCTTTGCTTATGTTTTTCAAATCTTCCAAGTCGCTGGGTTCTGTATATCCACTAGATTCAAACTTGGGCCAATATTCTCCCAGGCCATGCTCTTCCAACCATTTCTGAACGTTTTGCTATTGATACAAGAATTTAGTAAAACCAAACAATTCCCCTAAACACTCGGACACAGTTGCATTCAAAATGTACTATGTCGATACTCAATATATAAACAATAGCCTCCATTTGGCGCGAAAATATGCTCGGATATTTGTCCGCCTACATTATCTGTTCCGAGAAGTGAACAGTTTTCCGAGAGCGTAGCTCGAGGAAAACTGTGAGCTACGAGGAACAGATAATGTCCAAGGACAAATGTCGAAGCATATTTTCGCCCCAAATGGAGGCTATCGTGTTTATTATCCTTCAAATCTTTTTCGCAACGCACGCAGTTTTGAACATTGGGGAATATTCTTGCCCAGTTTTAGCTGGGGAATATTCGATCACCTGACGTGTCTAGACCAATCGCGCGCGAGCGAAAAAGTGTGATGGATTATAATTAACAAATAGCTCGAGAGCTCGAGATTTCTATGAGGTGATAGTTGATGAGGCCGAAGGCCGACTATCGCCTCATAGAAATCGAGAACGAATAATCTAATTGTTTTAGTAGAATTCTAATTGAAATTAACGCAAGTAACGGTTTCCAATGCATTTTCCCACGCATTGTTGAACTTTACCCTTAAACAAAGTTGCACTTATCGAACTGTCCTTGGGAAATTTGTAGTTTTTTAAGGCGCGTACCCGCTTTTTCAATATTTTCAATTTTTTTTTTTTAAGTCAAGAAACCGTAAATGTGCTTCTTTTAGTCTTCTCAGGAATTTAATTACCCGTTTACATCTAAAACTCCTTCCAAAACTTCGGAAAAACTATAAAAATATCGCATTTCGTGGACAACCGGCAGTCACTGTACTCTAATGGCTGGTAGTATACGAGTAGCTCAGCCAATCAGATTACAGCATTTGCATTAGTATACTAGTACAATTCTACTAATCTCGGATATTCTCCAGTTTTAGCTGGAGAATATACGGTTACATGACGTGTTTAGACCAATCGCGCGCGAGCGAAAATATGTGATGGATCATAATTTAGCTCTTATTAACCGAGCAGGAGGTCTGTATGGGAGAATCTTGGCCAAGGTCGTAGATTGTCCCATACAGACTGACTTCCCTCGGTTAATAAGATGTTTATTATATGGCAAAAACAAGAAAAATTTAATTCGATTAATGTAACTGGTTTGCAAATTATATGACAAAAACAAGAAAAATTTAATTCGTTTAATGTAACTGGTTTGCAAATTATATGGTAAAAACAAGAAAAATTTAATTCGTTTATTGTATCTGGTTTGCAAATTATATGGCAAAAACAAGAAAAATTTAAGTCGTTTAATGTTTGGACTAACTGACATTTTGCTTGCGAACGGCAATGACCCTAATTGCCCCCGCAGGGTTTTTGGCCCAGAGGCCAAAACCCGAGGAGGCTTTATAGTCTCCCCCGCGCATACGTATAAAGAATGTGTGAAATATTGGTGTAGTATGCGAATCAATCCCGATTTGAGGATACTAGGCGCGCACGGTGGTCCCGGTTAATTTTTCAGTCAGCTCGCAAGGCAATACTACATGGGTAATTCTTGCAACTACGAACACGAGGAAGAGATCGAGGAAGATAATACTTGCTGCACGAGGAGGAGAGGAAGATATTTGCTAAAATATATTTTGAAGCTAGTATCTGTCATAACAGTGATTTCTTCATATATCTTGAATTCAAAGGCTATTCAGCAGAGCCAGATTGAACTGTTTGGTACAGAAGTTAATTTGTCGGACACAAATCAGCAACGGTGGGGGTCGACAGATTCGACCAAAAGATCACGTTTATTTGGATCGCTTATTTTTACTTCGGCTAGTTTGCAGAATACCCGGCCCACTTTTTGGAATTCTTAAATGCTGCTACCGCAGTCCCGCAGTCGACATAATTTACATAATAAACTGTATATAAAAACCACGAATATACTTGACTGGCAGGGATCCAAATGTAAATGTTTTGTGGCGTTTTCGTTGAGGACAAAAGGCTTTACTCTAATTTGCATATATGGCGACTGTAACGCGATTCTTCTGTTTACACCTCGGGAAAAAAATCTCAACTTCCTTTCTGCTTTCGAGATACACTTGCTCGAAGAGTCCTCGTATATCGAGGCAAATGGTTTTAAGAATGTACTTCGTGAGAGTATTACGTAAAGAATATCATGTGATAGAATGAGTTAGACAGAATGTGTTGGTTTAGTTAATTAAAATTTATGATACCATGCCTAAGTTACTTGAACAGTATGAGTGATATAGTTTACAAAAAATATAAAATTTTAGTTCATACAATAAAAATTTTATAAGAATTTTATATCCTTCAGGGATAAAATAGAAGCGGGGGCAGATTTAGTGAGAACTAGTACTAGTTTAATTCTTCCAGAGTTTGCTCGTCCTCTTTATTATTTGTTAGATGAAAATAGTCAATGATTTTGCATTTTATTATTTTGCAACTTTTTCTCTGCAAAACATTACTGGTCTAGATGCCGGTCTAGATGGGAAAATCTAGACTGCAGTCAATATCGTTTTAAGCCAATCAAATTCATAAATTTGGTAGTTCCCAGTCCTTTTGAGACAGAGCCATATAAGTTCGCATATTTGTGCACCTTGGGCCTTGGGCTTGATATCCAAAGAATAAGAGTAAGTGCGAATTCGATCCCGGATTATGCCTTTTTGCACCATGTAAGTCATAAGAAAACTAACTTACAGGAATATCTTCTTCGATGTCCAATCGCGGGATTTTTCTGATATCCCGTAGGAGCCTCTGGCGATGTCCCCTGGTGTGGATACCAATTAGTTGCAGATCCTGCATGGCAAAAAATATTTGTGAAAAAATTGATTCGTTAGTATAAAATTAAAGCAAGTTTCTTCCGGATAACGCGCTGGAGACTGCACTGTAACGGTAGAAAGGGGAGGATTTACCACGACCAACGAACTGTTCACAAGGATTGTGTAACTGAACTGAATAGATAACGATTAACCGATTGCGGAGTGTGTGTGTGTGTGTACAACGATTTGGCGGACAAGAAAACCGAAAACGAAACTAACGGCCGCCCTCTAACAGAGACGAGGAATGAAGTTTGAGGAAGTAGTCTTTTAGACAGGACTGAAAGATTGGTTGTTATGGGACGAGAGCTTCATTCATATGGCTTAATAGATAATACAGATCGAAACATTTGAAAAGGTATAAATGCGAGAGTTTAACGGATACCGAAATGGAAGAACTTTTTCTCAACCGAATCTCCAAGAGGTGCGGTTGGGTTCCTTGGCTTCAGCGCCCGTGCAACCAGGGGATTTCTGCGTCTCAGACGTGGACATTAAAAAAGTCCTTTTTGTTTTAATTATCTTCTTTGTCAAGTGACTTAGTAGTTCATGTGTTTCCTCTTCAGAACGTATTAACAGGGGTCTCTTAGCGGCGACTGTTGAAAAACTTAAATGTTCATGGAGCTCTCTATTACGGCCAAGGTTTAAAAGGAAAATTGCCAGCTTCTATTCATTTTTATTCCGGTACGTTACGGTTTGAGTATACGTAACTTGTTTCATTGTTGTTGTTTTTTGTTTGATTTTAAAGTAGCACTAACCTTATCTGTCATTCCGGGCAGAAATCCTGTTGTATCATATCCATGCTCGCGAAAATTGGAAGCGTAACGCTGTGGGAACACCAAACCAACTCATCATTATGCAGTAAAACGTTAAACACGAACTTACTAAGCCGAAGGTGACTAACATCTGTTCTCTTTTATTCGACCTTTCATTAAAGTGCACCTAACCCTAAAATATTTTTTTCGCTGAAATAAATATTTGCACCTGCTTTAAACGCATGGCGCCTTTTGCCCCCTTTTAACCCAAATCTTCTCTTCTTTATAGGCTGCAAAAGTTACGAAATCTGCACATCTGTTGGACGACCGAGCAAGTAAGGGGTATGGGTCTATTCCCGGTTTGACGTCACAAACTTCATTGCATGCATGGTTACAAACCATGAATAGACCCATGCCCCTTACTAGCTCGATCGTCGGACAGTTGATGGCTAGATTTCGAAGCTTTTACAGCCTATAAAAGTCAAGATTTAGTTTAAAAAGGTGCAGTGCGTTTCGAACAGGTGCAAAGATTTATTTAGCGAAATAATATTTTGTGGTTAGGTGCACTTTAATAAGGCAGTCGTGAGTGGGCCGTGATTCTGTGCGTCCTGGCTGACAGAAAAATCAAGTTGAGCCAACGATATATTATGCTAAAACAAAACCCATTACGAGCTTTTACTTAATTAACTGATTTTCACGAAATCACATACAAACCTGTTCAGTATAAAACCATACGCTATTTTGTATAATTCCATTATATCCTGTTACCTTAAAGTCTCTTGTTAACCACTCTTCCACTTTCAAATTTAGATCGGAAAAAGAATCGTCGTTTTTGAGTGCTGTCATAGGGCGACCATTTTCATCTAACAGGAAAAAGGTAAAACAACATACAGGTACAGTTAGGGTGAACGGTGTTTATTTCCAACGGTTCGTTTATCAGACAGCTCAACAAAACATTGAAAGGACTCGCACGTTAATACAGTCTTAATTACTGTAAACTGGTTTTTTATGGTTAGTGAGCTTGCATGAGAAGGAGGAGAGGAGGCCGCGACAAAAGCACTTAAAAACACTCATTTTATATCAATCGAACACGTGTCAATTATGACGGCGTATTACCCAAAAAGTGACGTCATGTTGGAACTGTTATCTTCGATCGCCCTTTGCAGAAATGTAGGTGAATCCCAAAAATTGAGCGTAAAATATCGAAAACGCAAAAGATGCAACTTTATACCAGAATGCTTTTCGATAATACCATAAAATCTAAAATATCCAAAATCTAGCACTACAAACAAAAATCTAGCTTCAAAACAACACGAAATTTTTGCGGAAAGTAAGCTTTAAAAACATAGTTACCATAGAAGAGCCGTCGCTGATTTCCCTTTCGTAAACGGTCTATATCATTTTTAACGGTCGATGCCAATTTCGTAATCGGTCGATGCCATTTTTGAACGGTCGATGCCATCATTGGTAACCAAGCCTTTCAGAATGAAAAATGCTATATCTGCTTTAGCTTCGGCCTGGACAAGGTAGAAACTGCTATAATTTGTTGATGGAGTAAAATGCACTCACCAAATACCTTAATTGTTCATATTCACACTGGTTTGCTCGCGGTTAGCTCTTATTTGATGTTTGGGGCAACTCTATTAT
>JAHPZR010004995.1:157500-162500 GCA_019787425.1 Platygyra sinensis
TAAGTCCAATTCAAGATGACAAACTTGCCTTCGAACTAGTTGTATTTAACGGTTCTAAAATTGTATATAATTTGATAAATGAGTGATGGTGAAATTGCAGCTCGGTAAATAATGTAAGAACTCAGTTAAATGACCTGGCTCTCCATGAGTTCTCGTAGCTCAGTGGATAGAGCGTCCACCCGGTGTTCAGAAGGTCATGGGTTCAAATCCTATCGGGACTCAGATTTTTTCTATAGGTCCCTGGCTCGTGTTACCGGCATTGCTTTCATATAGCCCTTTCTTAGTTCGGAGAAGACACTGTCTAAGCTACCCTGAGCTCTCAACAATACCCTACGCTCATGGACCTATTTTAAGTCTTATAAGGAAAGTTTGGGAATGTATACATCTCACTTATGGAAACCCACAGCCAGTCACAGTGGGTAATTGATGACATATAATTCCTTCTTTTCTTCAAAGCAATGCTGCAATGTTATTACATATACTAAAGGTGATAAGTAAATAAGCCGCTTTGTGTTACGTTCTCTCTTCAATCACGTACACCTTTGAAATTGGTATTGTTTAAGTTATGATCTTCCTTCTTTCTTATTCGTCCTGGTGTATTTCAGAGTTCTTATCTAATTTTGTAGTTTATGTTACTAGGACCGACCCATATTTTTTGTCAGGAATTCGAAAGCGTGGTCCACACTGGTAGCGTAAGTTGGTAACACCTCTCTGACGGCCTGGCACCTGTACAGACTGAAACATCCGGGACTACACAGCACTGAACCAAGCATATGATTTGCAACCTAAAACATGGGATATTGTAAATTACTGAAGTGGGCAACAATTTCAGATACAAGAAAAGAACAAGCCAATAATGGAATTGTAGATTGACACAGTTGAGAAGAATGCAGAATTATATATTTATGTCAGGGTTTTTTTTCTCTGTCACGTGGTTAATTTTTTTTCTGTTCTTAGAACAGAATGCCAAAGGTATCGTTACAACAACATCTCTAAATATTGTCTTAAAGACCCTGGTTGTATAGACCATTACACTAGCAGTCCAGTAATGTCTATAACTTCAAGAGCAGTCTCCTGACTTTTATCAAGAGGTCCAAAAACGCCTCGTGATAGCAATATTTTCATTCCGAAGAAAGGGGTGCACAAAAAATATCATTATGATATCAACACTATCATTTCACTCTTTTTCCTCGATCTATCAGATGATGATAATGCTCTTGGAAGCAAAACACTGCTCACCTTCTGAAACCAATGTCCAATGGCATAGTCAAAGATCTGGTACCAGACTACAGGTCCATTCCCCAGGGGGTGGGTACGAGCACATACTGCACCAATTCGAGGATTCTCAATAATCTGGTCTATAAGTGCCTTTACAGACTTATGAGTGAACTTGACATCGGCGTCTGTTGTTAAGATGAAGGACTGTTCATCTTTTACTGGAATGTAAAGTGATGTTAGATTGTTCAGTTTTCACCTTTACCTAGAGTTAGACTTTGTTGCAGAGCCGGGGTAAGTCATTTGAGATTTCTCAGGTAGCTTGGCAGTTATTGTGTTTTATTGGCTCTGACTGGGACGAAATATCAATTGATTGACTTTGCAACCCTTATTAAAGTAAATAGCATTAAACGGTTGCTCAGTTCTTTCATGGTCCTGAACAGAGCTCTTTTTCGATTCAGTGAATCATCGAACAATAGTTTTCTTACAAGAAAACAGCTGAGAAGAATTAGTAGACAGACCCAAGCAACAGCAAACGACAGATCCAGTGACGAGGGTGTAATGAAGTCATGATGAATCCTTCTATCGGCAACGGTTGAAAGTGTTCTGTCAATAGAGATTCCATTAACCAAACCAATAACAACCTGATCCCAAAGCCTGTTGCCGTTAAATTGGTTGGAGCCAATAATAGTACACGACATTAAAGGGGCAGTGTCACGAGGATTTTGCTGTTTCAGGTCAATTCTGTGCTAAAATCATTACTTTGAGGCTTGGCCACTGAAATTTTTCAAGTTTCAATCCATTCCCATCCATGCCATCCGTAGCACCAGGCGACAGGAAACAGTTTCAGTACCTTCAAATAGTCTTAAATAACAAAAGCACGTCATTACTTTTGGAATTCAATTGATGCGAAGACACCTAGCTTTTTATAAAGTTGCCAAGTAGCGTGACAATGCCCCTTTAAATGCAAAAAACAAGTTTTTTTAAAAGTCAAAAAGGACCCGAGAAATTAAAAATGTCATTTATTGGACACAGAATCGATCCTTACCTCCAAGGAGACGCTGTTTATAATCCAAGACATAAGACATGTACATCACCTGGCTCCAACGCTTTTTGTTCTTCACCTGCACACGGACGAAATATTAATTTTTCTTACTGAAGTTGCCGTCTTAGTTCTAATTCTGAATATTTTACGCCGTGTATTTACCAATTCGTCCTTCATGCAGCAATGCGCTAAGTGAAGATTTATTTATACTGCTGGCGTGAAAAGTGTCATGTTAACGCAATCATTAAACGCCATGCTTCTCTCGGCAAAATCGCAACCGACCCAGTGAAGTGGCTTTGAGAGATGAAGCTTTTCCAGCACATACCAAAATGCTAATCAGAGTCCTAGGATTATCGCATGAACCATTACGTTTGGTCTGGCTTACTTTATTTAGAAGAAAGTTCTTGGTAAGACTAACAGACAACATGGAGTTTTGTTCTCTCACCTTAGCATTGTCTTTCAAATGAATAATAAATTCCATTCCCCCTGGAAGTCTCCATTTAAGCTGCATACCATATGGGGTTTTCATTTTGCTACATTCAGTGAGACGCACCATTAACGTCTTTTCCACTAGGGAAGCCAGCTTCAATGCGTAACTGTTAAGTACCTCTACCCTGACACATCCATCAAAAAACACGTGTGACTCAAACTGGTGTCCAGTTTTCCCGCTGTTCATGTCAACGTCATGAATGGATCGAAGAAGTTGTTCCATTTCGTAATCTTCCTCGTGGTACATTGTTGTGCAGATGAATATTCTGATGTCCCGAGATAGGTTTTGCAGTGTTATGTGCTCCTCATCGGACGCTTCGTTGCGTCTGTTCAACAATAGATATTGCTCAAGGCAGACACCTAGAAGGTTTATAATGACATCAACAGGAAGGCTCTCAGTTATCGGACTATAAACCAGCTTAATACTGCGGTGGGAAACATAGCAGCTTATTAGCTCTTACTATATGGTCGAAAAATGCTGTTCTTTGTGCGATGCAATAAATTACCTTTTTACCAAGCTTGTTCGTTTTAAAAGGTTGAATATTGATCTCCTCCTTCATGTACCTCAACTTCGTCTTACCATTAACATGCGAGAAAAGAATCTTCGCCAGTCTTGACCTGCCTCTTAGTCCATAACCCATCATGATCTAAAAACACTAAGCCGATGCATGTAAATAACGCACGTCTGCCAACACTAAGCCTGAATTGCGATGGAATGCTGCTGCTGTTCTGCCTGGTTGCAATGCACGCTGGCCCAACAGCTTTTTCGCAAGGTCTATTTTACAGTAACATTTGGTCAAACTTACCCAAGGGAAAACTCAGTGGCTTCCCAACATTTCATTACTGATTGCGCATGTATCAATAAAGAGCCCTACTCTGGTGAAGAGTATTAAAGCTCTAAATATTTGATTTGTGTTTAGAGGTACAACGCGCTAACAACTTCAAGAAACACCCTTGAATCTTCCATGTTAAAAAGGTAAAGCCTGCACACAAGCCATGTGTCGTAGCGGTGAAACAAATAAACCAGAGAGAGATAAGTTTAGAACATCTTGTTATCAATACTCGAAGAACTAGAGGTAATATGCAAATACAAACAGCATGCAAATAACTTATACGAAAGGACTCATCACACCTTCGGTCGCGTGACCGGAAACTGCGAATATTGTGTGGCCCATCAGGCCCGCGTTTATCTCCTGTCTTATAGTACAATGAAGTGACTAGGAGTGTTTCTAGTCTATCGCAGGGTTACCCCCCCCCCCCCCCAGCACAGGCCGATACCCATTTATACACCTGGGTGGAGAGAGGCACTGTGAGAGTAAAGCGTCTTGCCCAAGAACACAGCTCAGTGTCCCTGGCACGGGAACGAACCCGGACCGCTTGATCCGGAAACGAGCACATTAACCACTGCGCCTCCATAGCAAACAATATCTCAGATTAAATTAAAATCTAAGAGATTGTCAACACATACCATTATAGTCTGGGATCCAAAATAGGTCTTGCGCTTTCGCCATGATCATCCCTTCTCCTTTCCACACGTAGTAAGTGATCGAAATGAACTGTGTCACCCACAGCAGCACTCCCGCCGCGAGAATGTAGATCTGGTCATCTGTTGTACATGGTAATGGAATGGTGTCTGTGTCGCATATCCCTGTGACATGTATCATGAAGATAGCGATCGGAGTTGCTAGCGTCAAAGGGAGAGCATACCCAACCCTCTGCAGACAGAGTGAGCAGGCAAGCCAACCAAAATGGTAACCAAAGAAGCTGGCAAAAACATGGAGCAGGAAGTACACAAATGATGGATTAGATACACTTATGTCTTTTAAACCTGCAAAAATACTGTCCAGCTCAACTATGTTGTAGAGTTTGATGAACATAACTGCAATGAAAGGGGTAAGAATAAGTTTCCACAGTGAGGAAACAATGGCAGCTTTTCCGCGAGCTGTTCTTCTTTTCATAGGGGGTCCCTGGTGGACACCTTGCTCTGTGTCGTTGTTGTGCATATAGCCAGAAATCTCTGAAACTGAACTCTGCGTGGCTGCCTCACGAGCGTTCTTGGCACTCTGATGTTTGCTTCTTATTTGATGTTTCCTCAGCTTTGGCGACCAGGCGATGGAGAGAAGAATAAACGCGATCGGAATACCTATCCGTCCGGACATGTCAGGAATCTTAAAAGAAGGTAGCAATATCATTGTTGGTAATACTATTTTAATTTTATGATGTCATTTATACAATTATAAAAGATATTATG
>JAHPZR010004995.1:167500-201245 GCA_019787425.1 Platygyra sinensis
ATGTTGTGGGCGTCCTCACTATCGTTATGCTTATACATATGCTTGTACTTATGTTTTTGTCATCGTGGAAAAAACACATGCTTAGCCTGAAACATGCAATAAAAGTTTCATTGTATCAACGTTCGTGTTATGTAATTTTTAGATTACTGAGATAAAAACACGTTTTAACAGCTGGAGCATAACGATCATCGATCTAAAACACCACAAGTCCACAATGAAAATAACGTTAATCGCAACCACAGTGCGCATCCAAAGACATCGGCAGCCAGAAAACGTTTTTTTTTTTTTGCTGTTCCAAAATCGCAGCGTAATACAGACGAATTTTAATTAGTAATAAACCATTCAATATAGTTTCTATAGTATAAAGAGTGTATTTCCAAGTGATTAATTAGTCTACACTCAGGAGTAGATTATTTACCAAAGTTTCATAAAACACGCATGGTTGAGTGCATATAATGGAGAACTAGGCTCTTTCAAATCCACTTGAAACATATTTATTTCAGGCATAATGAACATATCGGAACTAAAATCTTTCATAATTTCCAATGCTAAAGCTTAACCTTTTATTTTATTCTTTCCACTTTTTCGTTTTTGTCGTTGCTGAGCTAGATTTAATAAACTGATGCGAGGGAATTCGAGTCGGTTATAGCATTCAAAGCCTTGTTACCTAGCATCGCCAATGTGAAATTTTCATTTGCTGTTTTCTACTCACGTTTGACTGATAACAAAATATCTTTTACTGGGCAGTTATTTTACAGATCTTTGGAATCACTGTGCGTAAAACTAGATAAGATACATCAGGCAATTGAAAAAAAAAAGACACTTGAATAATCTTTGTCTCTTCTATCGCTTCGCTAAGCTTGTTTTACTAAGCTCATTTTAATAAGCTTATCAAAATGTTGGTAAGCACACGTATAGTATTGGACTACGCATTTATGGTCATGTTCGCTAACGAACCGAAGCCAGCTGTGCCTTGTCATGAACGACAGCATTTTTATTTTATTCTATGTTTGCGGTATCATTTGCTTAATGACACATTCCTGAATATACATTACTTCTGCCATTATTACTGATATTCGACTGGTGTCTGATCGAAGGCGTGATACAGCAATATTCGAAAGAGCTTCAGTGCTCTTCATACAACTTGTGCTTAGTACGATGTATTATTCATAAATGGAAATTCTTGCCAATCTTTGAAAGAGTAACTTAGGGACTTAAAATTACTGAGAAATATTTACTGCTTTTATTTTACCACTGTACCGGCGATACATATATATGCTATAATCCTAGCTCATTCAACAGTGACAGGGGCGGATCTAGGATTTTTCTTAGGAGGGGGTGCACCTCTAAGAAATGACTTCACTGACCGGTGAGGTAAACAAATTTTTAAAGCAAATACAAAGAACCCTCCCCCTAGATCCGCCCCTGAGTGAAAGTTAATAATCCCCGTATTGGCTCTGCCGGCTATTGAGGTTATGTGTCTTTCGATCTGCTTTGTTTGTCATCGCTGCCTTTTTGATCGCAGTTTTTCCTTAGTTGCATAAACAGCTGGTTCAATATAACATTTCCACTGCATTACGTAACCTGTAATTAGTTAGTACGCTTGACCGACCCATTTTCAATTCTCAGTTCCACTCTCGCAAGTAATGTAAATGTAATTTGTATACCCACAGAGCACCAGGAGTTCACAAGAACTCAATGTTTTAAGTTCTTTAGGAATTCGTAACGGAATATTTAACTAATCACACAGACCGTCGACACCAGTGGATATATATTAAGTAAGAAAACAGTTGCAAATAAAGTAACGAACACATCCATGCAGTTTAAGTTTCTTCTTTACGCGCATAGATTAGGTTCTTATAAAAGTCAAAAGTTTATACATTCACGTCCAATGTTCTGTTCGGAGTGATATCAGTTTTTAATGCATTTCAAAATGATAACATGCGGAAAAAGCAAGCAGTAGTTGCAGGTCAAGTTATTTAGATTTAACCAGTAAATGAAACCTATGCATTCTATCAAACAAAGAAAAAACAAAAAAGGTAGATAGAACTTACCAAAATAAGTCCTTGTTTTGTTGGCCACGGACGAGTCTTTCTTCTCAAATTTGTCCAAGTAGCGTAAACTAAAGACACGAGTTGAGGGATCATTAAAACCAGAACAAGCATTAATATGGAGGCTTGTTTGCTTGTCTCTGCAGAAGCCTCTCTCAGAGCACTTGTCATATTTTGATTGAAATCTTTGAACTGCTGTCCTAAAACCAGCAGACAAATTTTACTGGCCACCACGCAGAACACAATAACTGAGAAAACGAGCACAGCCGTTAGCCATTTTAAGACGCTGAGAAACGCGTCGATAAATTGACCGTTTTCAATTCTGCCGCTCGTATTTGATACCGATGATTCAGTTCTTTCCACCGTGTATCGTTTACGATTGTGATCAGCTGACAACTGAGCAAAGTTTTCGTAGTTGCTTATTTTTCGAGACATTTTGAATCTTTTCTCACGATTGTCTTCTGTGCAACACAGACATCCAAGCACTCCTCAAAGATTATGACCACCTCTTTGTTCTGGATGAACGGTTTCAGACCTCCACTAGGTTTAAAATAAATGGATTATTCTAATCTCCCCCTCGTTGCTTTCAACGGACCTCCTCAGCTTAGTATGTTAATTATCAGGGAATTAACCTGCGATCAGGCGTCCTCTTTTTCGTGGCGGGAAGGAACGCCTGATACAATTTCTTGACTATTCGTCTGCCGCCCCCTAGTTGAAATATCTGTCAACAAGAATGTCGGCGATGCCATCAGATAGTGAATCAATCGGAATTACCGGAAGTCGATTCGTGGACGGGAATTACACAAGGCGCGAACAGCGGTGAATTTATATACAGTGCTGTACAGTAAAACGCATCCTCCTGTTTCGTTTGTAAATGAGTAAGTTTCAGAGGCAGAACAAGAAATGCTATCCTTGTGCGTCTAGCGTGTCAATTGGTAAAGGTACCGTTTCTCTTTGTAAGCCAACAAAAAGCAACGGTTGTTTTTGATGTGGCGTTGGCTGTACTGCCCATATGAAACAACACTTTTGGAATTAACTGATATATAGCGCTCTTGCCGAATTCCGTCGGTAGCACGGCCAAAACATATCTTCCATGGCATACGATTCTATGAAAGCATTATATTTGTTCATCTTTGAGAGTTTTGTGACAAAGCTGACAAAAACTCGCTCTATTCGCTCTCCTCAACAGACGCCATCAGCTCGCGGCATTTCTTTGACCGGAAAGCACACTGCCACACAGGTAACCAATCGTGGCTTAGTTCTAATTACCTTTTGTTTCTTGACCAATCAGAGAAAAGTCCAGATTCTGGACTAGCAACAGACAAATGGTCAAGTAATTGTATCAGGCGTACCTTCCCACCGCGAAAAAGGAAGGACGCCTGATCGCAGGTTATCAGGGAATTGAAAAGCCCCTTTTGGACGAACAAAGTAGAAACGTATGTAAGTACGTCTCAAATATCTTGTCAGTAGCTTTGCGTTTCTATGGTAACTGCAGGATCATCAGTGAACACACGCCATGTTGGATAGAACTGTTTTAATGCGATAACACGTGATACAACGTAGGCTCGCACTGCGTGCGGAGGCAAGGTATTACATCCCTCCCAAACTAACAAAAGCTTGTAAGTCTAGCAAAGTTCAATCCGATAACTTAACTTAAATCAACTGTTAAGCTAGCACATAGTCCTTC
Organism: Platygyra sinensis; assembly: GCA_019787425.1. NCBI lineage: Eukaryota > Metazoa > Cnidaria > Anthozoa > Scleractinia > Merulinidae > Platygyra > Platygyra sinensis. Next base: position 171,239 of record JAHPZR010004995.1, read on the forward strand.
AAAATATGAAGGCTGGCGCCTCTCCCGTCTGGGTCTCGTCACGGATGGTCTGCCCACTGGTTGGTTATGCTCTGCTTCTTGCTCTGGTTCAGTTTCTTGTTCTGGTATTATATCTGCACCAGGTGGCTCCATTGGCTTCTCTGCATTTGCCGTCATATCTGGCGGGTCAGGTGGTGCACTGGGTGGAGTCTCCTTTTCTGGGATCTCAAGGTCTGGAACTGCCTGTGGTGTTTGCACTTCCTCGTTCTTCTCTGGTTCATCAGTGGTGTTGATTACTGCATTTGCTAGTTTAAATTGACTGACATCTCGGCAAACTGTTCGTCCATCTGTCACACGTCTGGCTGTTACTTAGGAACCACGAATGCTGCGCACGACATAGAACACAGGTTCATAGGGTGTACTCCACTTGTTCTTCCTCGGTTGCTTGACAAGCACATAATCTGCTAGTAGCAGATTATTCTTTCTGGTTTTTCCTCCCTTCTCTCTGTTGCCTCATTTTCTACTTGTATTCTGCGTCTCTGCTGTCTATGATGTCATCATTTTCATTTTCTGTGTGGTACTAAAAACAACTTTCTCTCGTGCCATCAATCTGGTTTTCGGCCTTTGCATTCCACGTACGCTCACAGCACTTATCGAAGCTACAGATAGCTGGGCAATGGTAAAAACCGTGGCCTTGTTAATGCCGTAGTCTTTTTAGACCTCAAAAAGCATTTGATACAGTAGATCACGATATTTTGTTACGAAAATTGCAATACTATGGGATTTGTTGGACCAGCCATCAATGGTTTGCTTCTTATTTAGATAATCGAACACAGATTTGTCATCTAAATTCTTGTAAGTCAACTCCGAAATGTATAAGATGTGGTGTTCCCCAGGAACAATTTTGGAACCTCTTCTGTTTTTGATATATATTAATGACTTACCACATTGTCTGACATATTCGGAACCTAGAATGTACGCAGATGATACCAGCCTGACGCTTGCCAGTACTGACATTGAGGATATAAATTATTGCCTTTATCACGACCTGAGCAATGTGTACGAATGGCTCTCTCTGATTAGAGCTCTTTCTACCGATTTCAAGTTAATAAAAGAAATGTTTCTTCATGCTTCAGTTACACAAAGAAAGAGAAATGTGAGTTTTACTAAAAGAATGACTTGTTTAAAATAGTCAGTGAGCCAACGAAACACTTTGTCTGTTTTAAGGATAAAAGAATTTTTCAGATTAACAGGAAAAGGTACTTTATTGGTCACGTACAACAAAGTTTTCCGTTTCTTCGTTTAAAATTGACAGTGAACGAGCCATTTGTTGACAGTTCTCACGTACGTACAATAATTTCAAGTGCCTATACCTAATTCACCATTACTTTTGAACTATTTATGCTTTTGCGCCCGTTTTTTTGCAAAAGTCAAGGTTAAATACAGAAGTATGTATTCTCGCATTTTGGCTAGGGTGTGTGCTGTTGCCATGGCAACGGGACTGGTTAAAAACAAGGCTTAAAAATGGTTCTTGTTTATTTAAAAAAATTCAGTCGTTAGATCGTTTTCACCGTTTGCCCACTACGAATTGACATTAAATCCCTTCTGTCAGCACTGTTCTAATAAAATTTTGACATAGACGATTTTTGTAATTCGCCGTAACTCGTTTCCCCTATGTCAAAATTCAGATTTTTCGTGATAGATCATTCACGTGGTTTCGGAACTATTTTTTTTTTTGCCAAATTTCTTGAAATTCTAACGACTGGATCGTTAGAAATTGGCACGTTTCTGCTAAAGCAATCGGTCAAAATTTCCGAACAACTGCGCATGCGTTGCATTTAACTGTGTTCTTTCGGTAACAAACGAAAGCTGAAAATTGCTGGGTTCTTTGCATCGTTACCTTTTCTAATATATCTTTGTAATAAAAGACTAAAGCCATCAATACACTCCGTTCAGTTATAGAGAAAGTAACACAGATAGTGCGGGTGTTGAGTAAATAAAATGAACGCTCTATTGACGGCATGTTTGTTTTTTGAAATCCTTGTGCGCGCGCTGAATTGCATCAGCAAAAGCGCGCGCGAAAACTGTGTTCGGCCACCTTAAACATACAATGTCCTGAATTTCTTCTAACTGTATTGGATTGAAACATTCTCAAAGCCACGTGATGAGAATAAAGAAATAAAACAACTATTGGATATTGTCTGTGATGACAAATCTGACGGCATTTCCGAATTTTCTGGTATAACTATAGTCAGTGTAACCAATTCTTCTTTTCATCCGTAGAAGTTTTCCGATTTCTTTTTTGCTCTTTAAAGCAGCTGTTTAAAGATCTAGATCAACAGCTCTTATTCATTTTAGGACCCACTTAAGACATTAACAACTTATCTTTCTGGAATTATAAAGAATGTAGAGTACCGGACTTTGTGATTGAGTGGCACCAAAATGTTAAAGGCCATATTTATCAAGAATATGAAGGCAGAAACCGACACAACGTAGAATGATTTTTGAAGGTGTACTATATTTAGTACACCTTCAAAAATCATTCTACGTTGTGTCGGTTTCTGCCTTCATATTCTTCATTTAATTTGTGAAGCCGATTAGATCACTACATTGATCCAACGTATACCAGCAGGATCATCGTTCCGGTTGCTGCTTAAACATTTTATATTTATCAAACTCGGAAGACTCGAATAGCTCGTGTATATAATTGCACTGGAGTAGGTTCATTATCCGTGGTTCTGTTAACTTTAGAGGTATTCTAGGCGTGCTTGCAGTCATGATGAATCCCTAGGAGCTACTAAGCTATTGGAGATTTTGTAAGTTATGCAAGAGCCACTAGAAGGCATCTCGTTCAAGTTTGTTTGGTTATTTTTGCAATTTATTCACTGCTGTATTTTCTTTATGATAATGTAAGGCTTGCTATATATCCTATATTAGTTAAACAAGATGCTCGTTCCTGATGCTGTTTGTGTTTAATTACACAAGTAACTCACCACTGTGTCGATTACAAAACTACACATCACTTTTAGATCGATTAAATCCTAAAAAGTCCTAAAAATAGTTGCAAACTATTTTATCATTTTAAAAATAAATTAAAGAAACAAAAAAATTGAGCAAAGTTTGGTAATTTTCACGTTCATTCTAGCAGAGAACGTCTCGGTTCATGTATTCAATTTTCCAGATATTAAAACACCTACAAAAAATTTCGTACAGTTAAGTTTCATGCTTTCTGACAGAGCAATGATGAACTTTGTCAACAGGCACGCAAAGATAACAAGGTGAGGCAAGAAGTGAATGGCTACTGCGTTTAAAAAAAGTTCAATTCAACCAGTTTGAAATAGGTCTTAAACAAGAGATGTTAGCAGGTCATCAGAGAGAGTTCAGCAACTTTTTTTTGAAAACCACTATTGGCCTTCAAGACAGTACTTAATCAATAGGCCTTGTTCGATGTATCAATATTCTAACATGGCCCCGAGGCTTTCAGGTCACGTCTATAGTTGTTGTTGTTTTCTTTGTATCTAAGTCTCTTTTGGGAATTGAGAGACAAAACAAACTGAGAAATTTGCAATTTTGACCCGAAAGCCTCAAAGCCATGCTTAATTATAGCGAAGATATTTGTTTACAAACATTGTTTTTGTTATTTAAATGTTGAAAACGTGAAACAAAAGAACTCTTTGTTTCTCCAGCCAATAGTTCTCCGGTTGGCATATTAATAACAATGGGTGACGTCACTGATATCTTTGCTGTTGACATATCGAACGTGGCCTATTAAAAAGACCTTCGCTATCGCTTTCAACACAACTGCACTGCGCAACGGAATAAACTCCTTTGAGGCTGTGTTTCAGAGTACATTACGTTAGAAAGATTAAGCAAAATATTTCAACTGTTAAGAAGGTGAAAGAGCTAATTAAAGTTGTCGCAAAAAAGGGCTCTTAAAACCTTGAAAACTATCACTTAACCAAAGTAACAAAAAAAAACAAATAAACCTGCCGCAAAATACCTTTCTGCGGCAAAAAATGTCGTGTAGTCCATTATTTAAATATTTGAACAAAACAAAATCCCTCGGGCAGGGGCTGGCAGGGGCAAAGACTGTGCTCCCTCGGGCAGGGGCTGGCAGGGGGGCAAAGACTGCGCTCCCAATATTTACAGCCGTTCCCTTAAGCTTAAGACCGTGAACACCAGAGAAAATTTCTGGAACGTTTATTGTTTCGCGACCAATCAGAAGCGAGATGAAGCCGCAGAAGAGAACCACCAAACCGCAGCATGGATTAGTCACGACTTGATTCGAAACAATGAGCTGGCTTTTTCTTTCACGACAAATTTTCAATTTTACTGTTTTCAAATATTGAAATTTCTTTTTTGTTATTTCAGCTTATTTATGTGCAAAGAATAGATATGAATGATATGTTTTGTGACATATTACGGGCCCGGAGGGGGGGGGTACTCAATATATCCCTGGGTGGGGAGGTGCAGCCCGGCCCCTCATACCCTGACCCTGTTTAAGACAAATATCGCTGATTTTCCCACCCTGTTTAAGACAGAATTCCGATTTTTGACACCCTGTTTAAGACAGATTAAAAGTTGCAGTTACAAATTGTGCGGCTTTCTTGTTGTGTAATCAATGGAAATTTAATGTGCCTGGTATCAATGTCAAAGTCGTGGAAGTCAATAATAATTTACAAGATCTCGTAAAAATTTTGCTGTCTATCATCTAAGAAAAGATATCCCATTTAAGACAAAAATTGATAAATCGATACCCTAATTAAGACAAAAAATGACAAATTCGATACCCTGTTTAAGACAAAAATCCCGAAAAACATACCCTGGCTGGCCGCACGTCCCCATTAAGCCCTTATAAGGGAGTACCCCCCTCCCGGATTACGGGAAAGCGATGTGAATCGAGTAGATCGGATCAGACAAGGCTAGAGACAGCACGTCTGAGAGAAAAAAAACGAACTAATCAGAAACGGGGCTGACCGCTGTGCTTCACGTGCAGTTCAAAGGGTCATGCTAGTTGGCGGGTGTCTCGAAAACTCAGACCCCAGACCCAAAAAACTCAGACCCTCGGGTGTCCTCGAAAAACTCAGACCCGAAAAACTCAGACCCTCTGGGTGTCTCGAAAACTCAGACCCGAAAAATAAAACATATTCACACTGTGTGAATGCCGCAAGCTGACTTGTTTACTGTTCGTCGATACAGTGGCATTACCAACATCTGCCAAGAAATGAAAAACAGCTCATAGTGTTCGATACATGAAATGATCATGAAAATTATCTGCCGAGAAAAGAAAAAACAGCTTGCAGTGTTTGATATGTGCAACAATCATGAAAATAATACTTAACATTCGTATAGATTTTTCTTTTCGTTATCGCATAAGTCAAGTTTATATCCACGTGTCGTGTCATTAGCAATAGGCTAGTTTCGAATTGTGCAGCAACAAAAGAACAGAGTCGAGGTTCAGGGGAATAATTTGCATATTCCTTTGTTTTGAACAATACAAAATGCTAATTATTCCCCTGAACATCGACTCTGTTCTTTTGTTTCTGCACAATTCGAAACTAGCCTATTAAGCCATTCGCGAGGTGCGTTGCGTGATGGTTGGATAAGGCCCTGGGGACGAGGTTGCTCCCTCGGCCCCTCCGAGTGAACGGTTTGTTCCTACCTCGTGAAAAAGCTATAGTCTATTAACTTAAAATCAATTTAAAAACGAGGCAAAGACTCAAAAAAGTTTAAGATAAGCGCTTAAAAATACGCAATAAAGTTTTCCTTTTAACTCACCGATGTTGTCTCCTTGTAATTTCTTGTGATTTTGTAGCGTTTTAGGCCTCCTAGATGCAGTCCAAGGCTTTTCTTGAGCAGCCGCTTTTTCCACCTAAAAGCGACTGCTCAAGAAAAGCCTTGGACTGCATCTAGTAGGTCTAAAACGCTACAAAATCACAAGAAATTACAAGGAGACAACATCGGTGAGTTAAAAGGAAAACTTTATTGCGAATTTCATACATTTATAAGCAACAGGAATATTCTCCATACAAACTCTTATAACGAAGAATAATTAATTATTAACTTTACAATCAGAATAAGGCCTGATGGTCGATCTCTTACATAATCATATCAGTTGTCGAACATTGTTTTTTTAAGAACCGAACTCTTTGACATTTATATATACATTAATTTATGCTCAAATAGTGAGCTTGCGCTACCTGTGGTTTTTCTTGATTTTTCACTGCATGAGAGCTCTCTCATGCATTTATTTCGAGCATCAAAATCGCGATTTGTCCCATACATTCACTGTTAATTGTGCCGCGTTTGCAAACCAAGACGACGTCGGCGACCGTGAAACCTTCTATAAACGTGTCGCGAAAATTTCATATCTTATTAGACTTTTTGTTGCGTAGTATCGCCTGGTATTTTTAAGTGGCCTTCACACGGCAAACTAAAGTTGGCAAACTCTGTGTTGGCAAACTCAAGTTGATGCATGTGTGTGAACGGCACAAAAACATTCCGCAAACAAGTTGGCAAACTGTTGGCGACAAATAGAACTTGCCTCTATTCTCGCCAACTTCTTCGTGTTGGTAAACTCGTATCTGACGTGTGAACGGTTGCTCTATTCACGTTGCTCTATTCACGTGATTTATTTGCGTGACACTTCACAAAATAGGGGACGCGAGTCAACAATTTTTAAATTTGATATCAAAGCGGTTCACAATTTTCCGGCTGTTCCATAGCCTACAAAGATACTAAAAACAAAGAAAACAAAACGGAGGAGCGCGCGGACAAATTGTAGGTGAGTACGACTGCACTAAAAAAGCGGTCATGTTGCAAATTACCGTGCTTGTTATTTGACGCGAGTTTGACGTGTGAAGGAAAGAGTTTGTCAACTTTTTGAAGTTTTCCAACACGAGTTTGCCAACTTAAGTTTATTTTGACGTAGGGCTCGTCAAAATACAAACAACAAGTATGATTTATTATCCAACACGCCAAAGTTTTATGTCCGTGCGGGCGAATTTCGCGGATATTTATCTACGGGGAATGCGTGACAGAAGTTTACGAAGCGGGACAAAATTGGCGCGGGAAATCCAGCAAACTGATTGGTTAACAGCAAACAAACCTGTCTAACCGGTCCTCTGGAGTACAAATACCGCTACTCGTTTTGGGCGTTATTTGAACTCTACTAGGCGCAGTTGGATAATTGCCCCCGCAGGGTTTTGGCCCAGAGGCCAAAACCCGAGGAGGCATCATTGTGGTCCGTGCGTAAATAGAAGAAGTACTTACAGTATGGATATACAGTCGATATTACCAGACGAAATCTCGAGTTGGCTAAAATGCGTCCGCTAACAGTCTTAGGAGGTGTGACATTTTCGCCCGCTAAAGGTGTCGGGAGTTGATGACGAGTTATCCGCGTGTCATTTGCAGAGTTTGACAGCTCTGTTTTTTGCCAGTTTTTTTTTTCTCTTGTTAGCTCAGGAGGGATAAAATTTGAAATACTCCTTTGGCATCTCGTTTATTTGGATGGCTTATTTTTACTGAGTAATCGTACGTAGCGTAGAGCCCATGTGACGACTCGGTGACTAGCAGGGATCCAAATGTTGCGGCGTTTTCGTTGAGGACAAAAAGCTTGACTCTAATTTGCATATATGGCGACTGTAACGCGATACTTCTGTTTACATCTCACTTCTGTCACTTCTGTTCTGCTTTCGAGATGCGTTTGCTCGTACACTCTTTACCGGGGCCCAGCTAGGCTGGGGCTCCGGTCTTAAAATGCAGACGGTTTCTTTTTTTCAACGTTACATTGTGAGGGATATATCGCTGACTTAAGATATATCGCGGGCTCGTTACTTTTGGGAGTGCTCGCTGGTCGCTCGCTGGCTGATTGAAATCTTATCCGCCATTTTGGAAAGCACGAGGCATGGAGTACAGTCAAGAGAAAGATTATAGCTTTTTAGAGAACGACACGTTTCCCAACCTTTATGATACAAAAGTTTATGAGGGAAAATTTACGAGTGAGTATTTGGAGAGACAGATTTACGAGCGACTACTTAAGAGTGAACCTGGTATCCGGTTTGAGCGCCCCCAAGTTCTAGCGCCCCAGGTCTGAGCGCCCCACATCTTGGTTCCAGCGCCCCGTGCTGCTAGTTTATGCGCCCCACTAAACATATGATTAAAGGAGATTAAATGAATTCAATAAATCTTTTTTGTAAGTAAACGTTTATGTGTGTTTGTGTAAATCATATTTTTCGCTCGACCTTTATACGGCGTCCACATCATTGTAAGCGACGAAACTATACATCGGGTCGCGAATGAAAATTGCGAAGTAGTGTTTGCTTCAGCTAACGGCGTCGGTAGCTAACACAAAAGCGAAAGAAGTTTTGTAGTCAACAAATAAATCGAGTTCGATCTCGATAAATACCCAACGAAACACAACAAAACGTATACCAAATTAAACCTTAAATATTTAGAGAGAAAACGTTTATTTATGTTTCTGTGATGCGAATTGAGTAGCGCGAATGAAAATTGCAAAGTTGAAATTTTACTCGCGGCTTCACCGTTCGCAAAAAATGGCGGCTCCGTCGCAAAATATCGCTCGCTCGCGAATCCCGCCAGCTACGCAGGCTAGTTACTTTGGATATTTTACTTTACGTATGTGTGGGGCGCTAGAACTTGTATGTGGGGCGCTAGAACCAAGATGTGGGGCGCTCAAACCAGGGGCAGCTTGTGTAGACCTTTGGTTTTCAACCACTCCACCACGAATACGCAAACTTTTACTTTGAATTCACCAAACTTCGGTCTCTGCCATCTCCGCCACGATTTATCAATCAGCCCAACTCATAACATGAAATCGAGGCTAGCGATCACATTCCCCACCCCCTATGAGTGGTGATCAAATGCCCTCCCTCCTTGGCAGGAAGAGGCGTCAAATGCCCGGGGTATGCTCGAGGGGGAGGGGGCGGGGGCGAATGTTTAAGCTTCGATTTGACTGGTACATTACTTACATCCAAGTAGGTGTTCAAATTGTCTCTGAATGTAAAATAAGTCAATATTAGCCTCCACAGAAGGGGGAGGAAAGAGTACGAAGATTAACTATGGAATCCGGTGTCCCACTGGGCCCCGGTAAGTTCCACGTAGTGGCTCTAGTTTCTTTTATAAGAATGTCGTTTTTCCGGCCAGGCTGAATATTCTTATTTTTCTGCCGAGTTTTGGCTGAAAATATTCTTGTATTATTCCTACATTATAGCTTATGACATTTCCGTTTTATAATTTTTGGGGTATCAATTCCCGGGGGGGGGGGGGTACTCCCTTATAAGGGCTTAATGGGGACGTGCGGCCAGCCAGGGTATGTTTTTCGGGATTTTTGTCTTAAACAGGGTATCGAATTTATCATGTTTTGTCTTAATCAGGGTATCGATTTATCAATTTTTGTCTTAAATGGGATATCTTTTCTTGGACAATAAACAGCAAAATTTTTACTTGTAAGCTCTTGTAAATTAATATTGTCTTCCGTTGAATTTGGTATTGATACCAGGCACAGTAAATTTCCATTGATTACACAACAAGAAAGCCACACAATTTGTAACCGCAACTTTTAATCTGTCTTTAACAGGGTATCAAAAATCGGAATTCTGTCTTAAACAGGGTAGGAAAATCAGCGATATTTGTCTTAAACAGGGTCAGGGTATGAGGGGCCAGGCCGCACCTCCCCACCCAAGAATATATCGAGTACCCCCCCCCCCCGGTATCAATTACAAGTGTTTGGTATCTGGATCTGTATCGCGTTACATTGTGCATGTGCTCGACTGCTTTTCGTTGCAGTCAGCTAGGCCAAGATGTCACGCCAAACAACACTTGGCCGTTTTGGCTTTGAAAAAAGCATTCGCACAGAAATATAGCGTGACGGAAACGAAAGTACCCGATTTTGTTTTAACTATGCCAAGGACAATTGAGTGTCATCACTTAAAACTGTAATCATAAAACTGTATTGTATTTATTCTTAAAATACGCTTAAAATTTTGCAAATTTCAACCTAGATATTGTTATAAAATATATTCTTATATAAAAAAGAGTTTACATCAAGACAATTGGTTTGTTTCAGTATCAGACTAGAACAACAGAGTGGTTTGATTTTTTTTTTCCAGAATGCACTTCGCGAGAGTATTATGTAAAAAATATATCATGTGATAGAATGAGTTAAACAGAATGCGTTGGTTTGATTAACTTAGTTGATTCTTTGGATCATATTTATGATAATATGCTGTAAGTTTCTTGATCAGTATGAGTGACGTAGTTTACAAAAAAATATCAAAATTTTAGTTCATACAATAACGTTCAATATTATTGTTTCCAATCAGTAGAAATAAAACAAAGCGAGGGCAGCTTTAGTGATAACTATTACTAGTAAATATGAACATTAAAAGGTGGTGGTCCATCGTTAGCTTCAATTCTGTCTTTACCTTCACTACATGAAGTATATACTGCAGTTTCTATGGTGATACCGCTGCTTAATTACATAGTAGGCTCCACTGTCGGCTCCACTAAGCTCAGTGAGAGGACAGTGAGAGACCAGTGAGATCGAGGCTCTCAGCAAGAGCGGAAGAGCGAAGTAAGCAAACGTTCTCACGAGATTAGTCGTGATTTGGTCTCTTTTTTGCAAGATGTCTCTTTTTGCGTGTACAAGCTGCAACAGCCGTCATCCCTTCGAGCAACTTTCAAAGGGAGATCAACTTTGTAAGGTATTTTCAGCTTAACTTTCACTGTAACGATAAATTCAAACTGTGTAATTCGCTAAAGCTTGCCCTGAAAAGTACAGCGGCTTGGCCAGGAAATTAACAACGGAAGTTTACTATAGCTTTCGAATCTAATCGAATTCGCTGTTTAATCAAATGCTGCGTTTATGATGTACCATGGTTCATGGCAGATGCGTGAACTGTAACATGTTAATGACAGTAAAAACCGGCCAGAATAGTCTCGTTCAAAGCCCTGTTGCATTGCGTAAGCTTAATTGAAGCCTAAGGTTAATGAAATTTTGTTCATTCTAGTTGTTAGCTGGTCGGTTGAATTTGACAAGTATGGGACTAATTGGTAACAGGGGAAAAGATATGATAATGTTGTCTACTTCATGTATGTGCAATGAGAAGAATAATGCACAGATGTAGCTGAACCAAAAAATAATAACATCGACTGCTCGCGTTACTTGTAGGTTGTTATAATAAGCACTTAATGATTGGCCCAAAGGGAAACAGTTAGTTTTGTTTCTCCAAGACCCTCAATGTTTCCCAAGGGAAACCTCGGGAAACGCTGAGATTGAGAGAAAACAAAACTCACTGTCTCTTGTACCTCCCAACTCAAAACTAGAGAAAATTGTGTTAAGACATCATTTTCTTTACGCCAGCTGCCTCACAAATTTGCCATGGATTTTAAGGAGCATGACCTGATCACCTGCAAGTCGAAAGTTCATGTTGTTGTTTCCCCATGGAGGTAGTGAGTTTTGTGCGCCCTTGGGGGTTGGGAGTCTTGACCAACGGCACTTGATGTGTTCTCCTCCAATCAGAAAATATATTTGAGTTGGGAGGTATATCAACAACAACAACAACAATATTTTATTATTTTTCAATTGTCCTTAATCCCCTGGCTCTGCAGGTAGCAGTGCTATTCGAGGCGGGCCAGGATAATCAGTAAAAGAAAGAAAGAAAATAGACAGTAAACACTACTGTTAAAGTGCCTATGAAATGAAATTTTTGCCTTCTTTTTTATTCCAGAAAATTGAAGTCTATGTTTTACTGATTCATAATTTTTGAATTTAAGCTCTGGTCCGGCATGGAAAATAATTTTTCTATCCCTCCAAGGTTGGCAAAAATGCAATTGTTGAATGGTAAACAACTCTTGAAGCAACCCGAGGCAAACACAGATTTGTTACATTTTTTGGGTCTGAGTTTTCATAAAAGCTCTGTTGAAACAAATTTCCCCATATTTCCTATCGCATTCTCGCATTAGGATTATCGTGTTAGCATGTCCTGATAACATTAATGTTATATAAAGTCTGCAAGAAATCATCAGCTGAAATCATGCTTGCCTGCAAAATCACACAAATCACAATGATGCGAGGCCAATATTATTTCCATTGAAATCTTCGCTCCCTTTCATTTACTTTTCATGTGAGGACTCAAGAGTACCATAACTGAACCTTAATTCAGACATCTCCATGGCAGAGGATTTCTACTGTTAAAAATCCGTCGATAGCAAATGGAGGGAACATAACACAGACGCATTCGTCACTTTGCAGTTGGGTCGGTGTATCTGAACAAATCGCTAACAATGTGCTCTACTGCGAAGCCCTGATTTTTTTCAGGCTTCTTCTTTCCAATTGCTTAAATTGGAAAATTTACTGCGATGATCATCTTCACTTCATCTACAACCGCAGTACAAATATGAATTATTTCATATATACTTCACATCACTTCACTGCACGGGAAAATATGAACTCAATAAATTGACCTCGCTCCCAACGTGTGGCTTCATAGCTCAGTTGGTAGAGCATCGCACCGGTATCGCGGAGGTCACGGGTTCGAATCCCGTTGAAGCCCTGATTTTTTTCAGGCTTCTTCTTTCCAATTGCTTAAATTGGAAAATTTACTGCGATGATCATCTTCACTTTATCTACAACCGCAGTACAAATATGAATTATTTCATATATACTTCACAAAATCAACTATTTAAAATTAAAACTATTACTTAACTGTATAATATGTACATCGTTAAAAAGACCTTAAATCCCCTAAATATACTCACCTACTGAAGTGAGCTATCAGTAGTTTGTGTGCACAGTACGCTGTATTTTTTTTTACAGGACTGCCGAAAGACATTTCCTTTGGTGACCTGTACTTATTGTCGTTTAGAGTTTCATCTCTTAAGGTCAGTAACACTAATCAATCAGCTAATCAATCAGTCAATCAATCAATCAATCAATCAATCAATCAATCAATCATGCTATCAGTGGCTGTGTTTTCACTAGGCCAATTAACTAGCTGAACATTCTTCCTAGGTGTTTGTTTACAGACCGACATTAGCTAGTTAAACTTGGCATCTGTTTTCACTGGGAATTTTTAAGCCACTAATAACTCGGAAGATTCAAATTACAAATGCGCGCAAGTTTCAAAAATGGCGGGAGAGGAAGCGCTTTTCCTGAGCTCACTCGTACTAATTCTCGCTATATTTTTGCAAAAGAGGAGGAATTTCGTTCGACGGATGCGATTAATGTCTCGGCAGATGCGGAGGATGCGACAGAATGTTGTGATCCTGGCAATTCAGCGCCAAAACAACAATATATATCGCCGTAAGCGCAAGACCATGTGGGTCTATCCAAGGCCGCAGTTTTGGTTCGAACAGCTCGTTGTCAATCGTTACCAAGATCATCTATGGCGCGAGCACTTCAGAGTGAGCAGAGATACTTTTGAACACATCTGTGGACTCGTTGGACCTGAGATGGTACGACAGAACACAATCCTTCGCCAAGCTATCTCCGTAGAGAAGCGGGTTGCCGTTGCTCTTTGGAGATTAGCTACTGGGAATTCATATAGAGCCGTCGGGCTAAACTTTGGAATCGGTTGATGCACTGCTATGAATGTAAAAGATGAATTCTGTACTGCCTTGTTGCGAAGAGCAAACGATTTTATCAAATTTCCCAAGACCGAGGCCGAGACTAGGCAATCCATACAGGAATTTCAGGATATTAGCCGTTTCCCTCAGGTCGTAGGCGCACTTGATGGGTCCCATATTCCAATCAGGGCGCCCAAAGAAGACCCAAACGAGTATGTTAATCGGAAAAGCTTCCACAGCATCGTTTTGCAGGGAGTTGCTGGCGCTGATGGTAAGTTTTTGCATGTGAGTACTGGCTATGCAGGAAGCATTCACGACGCTCGCGTGCTACGAATGAGCTCACTACTGCCCGCAATAGAACATTGTGACATCTTGCATTCCCCCACGCGGAGGATAGGTGGCACCCAAGTAAAACCACTCATTGTTGCTGACCCAGCTTATAAGCTTACGACCTGGTGCATGAAACCATTTCCTCAGACCAGAGCCCTGACCGAAAGCCAACGAGATTTTAATAAATCATTGAGCAGTGCAAGAGTGGTTGTGGAGCAGGCATTTGGACTGTTGAAGGGGAGGTGGAGGTGTCTACTTAATAAGCTGGATGAATCAGTGGAGAAAGTGTCCTCTACAATTATTGCCTGTTGCATACTGCACAATATTTGCCTGGAGGTTAATGATCCTACTGAAATTGATGCCGTCAGTGATGGGAATGGATTTCCTAGAGTGCCTCTGCCTGGCCATGATATCAATGCGGATGGTGCTAGATTAAGGAACATCATTAAAGACAATTTGTACTGAAGCTTTATTTTATGACATTTTTGCTACAAAATTAGTTCATTTTCATTTCAGTTTTCATATTTTAAGCACAAAATGGCATTCTGGTACTTCTTATTTCATTACCATGCATTTAATAAATGCCAGAAAATGGTATATGTGAAAATTTCGAATTCAATTTAAAAATTATATTAATGTGCTTGACGCAAGACGCAGGAACAATGATTTCGTAGAAAAATATTTTATTTTCATTTCATTTCATTTTTTGCATATTTTGTGGTTAATGTTGTAAGCAAATAATTGTGTCATTCCTTAATTTCTGAATTAATTGTAAACAAGAATTAAGTTTTGAGCTTTCTCCTATTTTATAACTGGGACGAAATTGGAAAATGGGCTTAACAACGCTTGATAGAAAAAGTTCACTTGAAACAAGTTCAACAGTGGCAACAATAAAACATCTATGTACTTGATGTTCACTTCAAATAACAAAATCTTGATTTTCACTTCAGACATGTTTAACAGGAACAATAATAAAAAAATCTTTGTACGTGATGTTTACTTCAAACAAGTTCAACAGTAACAATAAAAAATCTTTGTACCTGATGTACAAAAACATCCGCCGTTCTCTCCTCAACTGTCTCCTTTAAAAATTTTCGCTATTTCTTTTATAGCATCAAACATAAGTTTTGACTTTTAAGATCTCTCTCTGCCTCCTTGTCGGCGAGGCGCTCGAAAAGCTCGTGATCCTTACTTTGACTCTCCTGTAAAAATTCCACAAGATCGCTGTTGGACTCAGCCGAGGCAGCCTTCGCTTTCTTTACGGCAGGAGCTTTTCCTTTGCTCCTTTTTTTGGAACGTTTTGGGTTTCCTTTTAAGTTCTTTTCGAACTCCTGTTCCAGGTCTGCATCGCTTTCGTGATCTGCTGGAATATTTGATTCAAGCGAAGATTCAAAGTCACCAACTGCAGTTACGTTGGCATCTTCAGCCAAACCACATTCGACAACTTCTTTCGGCGTAATGTTCGGCTTGGATCCCAAAACTTCATCGATCTCGTCGTAGTATTCGAACGATTCTCGGTTGTTGCCACTTCTGGAATTGTGATCCTTTACTCGTTTGTATTCGTCCTGAAGGTATTTAATGCGCGCCTTACACTGCGTACCAGTGCGGTAGCTTGATATTCCCTGCTCTTTAAAAATGGAATTGAGCTTCTTTGCGATGGCGTCCCACACAGCACTGTTTCTTTCTTGCTAATTGGGAAATTGTCCCTCCACAATTCAAGTAAATACCTTGTCTCCGCGTCTGTCCAGTTAGAGCCACGGTTCCTGTTCGTAGCTCCTGGCTGTGGGGTTTCTTCGTTCGTTGTGCTTTCGCTTTCACTGCTCGGGACTGAGCTTGTCGAGGGTGACGCATGTGGCATAGGAACTTGGTGGTACGAAAGAACTGCTGGTTGCCCGTAATGCGAGAATTGATTCTGCATGCCGACGCTGTGAAACATGTAAGGCCCTGGACGAGGGATATGCGCATCCAACGGGTCCGGAGGAATTGTGAAACGGCGAAAGAATTGAGCATTGTTTTGCAATTCGTCATCCATGTTTACAAGTATACAAGGATTTGTTTCGAAAGAACCACGAGGCGAGTGTCTGGAAAATAATTTTGCCAGATTGGTTGGCAGGCATCTGTCACTACACGCGATGCGATTGGCTGCGGTATTTGTCGGGACAAGTTAAACCATCTTGCGAGGTAGTATAACTCTGCGTGAGTTTCCTGTCGCAGACGCGAGAAAACCCGTTGTTTTTCCTTGTGAAAACAGTTGGCATTGTTAACTCGCTAAACACTGGACAAAGTGTTTTCACTGTATTTCCGGACTTTTCTGACTTTATCTAGCTAAAATTGTCCTAGTGAAAACACAGCCAGTCAGTCAGTCAGCTATTCAATCAATCAAATCAATCAGTCAATTATAGACACTGAATCAAGCAATCAATCAAGCCATCATTCAATCAGTCAATCATTCAACAGTTATATACAAACCTTTAGTTAGAAGCTTGCAACTAGCAATGCTATTCTGAGAGCTGTTATTACAGCTTTAAGAGTACTACAGTATAAAGTTAAGTAAAAAGAAAGAGTAAAAGAAAGAAGAAATGAAAGAAATTTGAGTCGAGCAGATACACTGTAATATTAATCAATCACTATAATATTAAGCACTATAATATTAATCAATCAATTAATTAATGTCGCTTGGGGTCATTCCACTGAAATAGAACCTACACTGAGATTTTTCTCAAACTTTGCCAATTGATTGTTTATATCATAGAAACTTAAATTTGGAAATAAAAATGAGGGGTCCCCATGTTCGTTTAAGAGCAGCAGCGCCTTGTTTATTCCAATTTATAATCCCTATAATAGCACCATGATTAAAGTCATGAATGCTTGCTAGATTCACGTTTCTGACGATTGTTTTTTGCTCAACACTGCGAATTGGCCCATATTTATTTTACATGTACATAGAGAAATTTATTACTCAAATCAAAGCAACAGAAAAAAATGATATGTCATCATAGTCGTTTTCGAGAAAATGATGATTTACTTCTTCGGTGAGGTTCAGCCGTAAAGAAAAAGCCGCCATTTTCTAATGCGCGTGCACTAATCGCGCGTAAAATTATGTGCAGTAGGGATGCACAATGCAATACTGGGGAATGACCTTAATCAATCATTTCATTCAGTTAGTGTGTGAGTGAGTATATGTACCTTAGGTAGGTTGATTGGGTGGTTGATGATAATGTCAGCTGTCCTATAAAATAATATAATTTAATTGCAAGGTAATTGAAACGCCAAGAATGATGTAATTATTTTTTCAAGTTATGGTGTTAAATCCTGAATATCTGGGAGTAACAAATTTACGAGTTATCTTGGTTTTTATTGACTTGCAGAAACCAGGCTTTAATGTTCTAATTTCATGTTTTTTAGGAATATCGAAAAAAGATCCGATTTGCAAGAAATGCAGTCAAAACCTCAAGACATATGGGCAGGTGATAAAGCGATCACAGTGCAAAGATACTGTTAATAGAACTTAGAAAAGTAGTTTCTTACAAGAGTGAGAATTCAAACTGGGCAGCTTTTTTACCTTTTGATTGTTTGATTTACAAAATTTATTTTTTGAGTGTTTGATGTTTACAGTTAATTATTAACTTTATAATCACTTATCAGCCATCCTGCTGTGAGTACTGCAACATTAGGGCAGCATTTGATGGAAAAAAGTGTTCCAGGCAAGTGAGAACAAAATAATTTAGATTCACAGATTTACATGCAAGTGTCTGGCCAACAAAAGTCTTCTTTCTGGTTGATTTTAGAAATTGTTACATGTAGTGGCCGTCCTAGCTGACTTTGTCCTGTGATTTAAACCTCCTTAGGTGTTTGAGCTCAGAAAGGAAGTATGGAGCACCAGTCTCTTGTGAACAATGCAAACTGAACTGTGCTTTTGAGAAACCTATGGAGTCAAGAGAAAAGGTCAGAATTTTAATTTGTTTAGCTGAAATCATATGAATGCAACTGCAATTAAGGATTTACTGTACACTATGGGTGATAATTTGAAAATTCTCTCAAAATTGCACAAGCCTCTTGGCAAGTTCAATTTCAAAGAACTTTTAGTTTAATGCCCATAGTGTTAATGCTGAAATGCCTGTCAAGCTTTCATTCAAGTTCAAGTTTCAAGTTTTATTTTTTTACAATTAACATACACTGAAGTTATTACTTGCCTAAGGCTGGCTTGTAATTAGAGCTAATCACGGCAAGCCAGACTGTACACAGTTAAATGAACATTGCATACAACAGTAGCAATAACAATGTGTCAAGTTTAAGATTTTCTGGCAGTGCATCAGCTGATAAGTCTACCCTTAAAGACCAGGTAAACAGCAGATACTGGTAGGTTTCTTCGTAATACGTTTTCCTGTGAAGTATTCTGATTGGCTAGTTGCAACTGCACACTAACAGTTCTTGACTTTGGATTACTGAGGGTTTGGGAAGGTAATGAGGAAAAGTAGAAAATAAGAATGTAGAAAGAAGAAAACTAGACCTAACTCATACCATTACTCATTTATCATTATAATATTATCACGGAGAAAATGACGAATGTGCACATGTTGACTTCAACTGCAGGGTAAATTAAAAATTAATGTTAAATTTACCTGCTGTCAGCCAGTCACAATGAAGTCATTTTCTCAGTCCTATAAAAATTCTACCAATTAAAAATCAAATGAAATATTCCAGTAATATACATGTGCAATTAAATTAATACAGTTGTGTAATTTTCTGTTTAGGTGGATGGCAAAACTCTTTGCCTTTTGTGCACTTTATCATACAAAAGAATCTTGCATAAAGCCAAAAAAGGTGAAAAGAGACCACTGCCCATTGAACAGGAGTATCGCAAGAGAGACAGGTCTGGTTAATTTTAAAATTTCATGTACATAAATTATGCATTTTTAAAAACTATAGATCTGTTAGTGAATATCTGTATGTATCTCACTGTATAGAGAACAATCCAAAAGTGATGATTCAAAATTTGATGAACTTACTTTAGTTACAATTTGAATTTTGAGCTTTGACCCCTAGTAACTGTTCACTAAATGAAATATTTAGTGTGAAAATCATGCATAATAATATAATATTATTGCTTTTTTTATATTTTTTTCATGCATGTACATATTTGTCATAGTACCATGACATTATATTGTGAATGGTATGTAGAACCGGTTACAGTATACCTGCTGGGTGCATCAAATTGGTTTTCCCTTGCAAACAAATTAATTCCAAATAATGTTCTGATGTTTAGTAAAATAAGTCTACAATGGGCGACAAAAGTAGTTGAGACACTTTTAGGAAAAGACGATTTTCGATTCTTAAACATTTGTTCTATTTTATTTGCATCTAGCGTTAAATCTCTGATACCCCCGGCCCCCCAATTCAATGTTGTGTAGGCGTTGTGGTCTGTGCAATCGAAGAAATAGAAAAATCAACATTGTTGTGGGGGAAAGGGGGGGAATGTTTCCAAGACGCAGAAAAATCGAATTTTAGTGCCAAGTGTATCAACACTTTTGTCGCTCATTGTCTGAAACAGTAAATTTGTTTCTGGTACAATAGCCGGTGTACTACTTAATTGAAATGCCTGCCGTCGCTTTATTCCAGGATTTGGGTTCTTCGTATGGAAAAATTATGGCAAGCTTACTCATCAGTACAAAAATTTAAGGAAATTATCGCTTTTTTGGAAGTGTAATCTTGCGTGACATTCGTGCGTGACATCGCCAATTTAGGGTGTTGGTCATCTCCACCTTATTTCTCCCCGAAAAAGGAATGAAATAAGAGAGTAATTGTTGAATTACAAACTTCCGGTGGTACTCCCAAAGTAGGCTATCTTGGAGTAATTCAAACAACCGCTGTGCAGAAAAATCAACGATAAACCACGGTCAACCACGGGTAACCATGAACTGACTAAATCAATATTAATAGTATCCTTTTAACCATCATTTGGTTACCCGTGGTTAATCGTGGTTAATCGTGGTTACCAGTGAAAAAACTGCATTTATCTGCATTATGTAATCGTTTTTCCAAGCTGAACTGGAAAAAAGAAACAAAAACTTTGTAGAATAGGAATTAAAATGAGACACTATGTTATAAAACTAACTTTTGGGCTCAGAAGGCACGTTTTTATTGGTTTAGCGACAGCTGACCGTGAGTAATGGCACCATTTTTACATCATACTTGCGTGTTAGAAGCATTCCGTTAACAGCATTGTGTTGAGCGGACAAAATTACATAAGATCACTTGTTTTATCACGCTTTTGTACTTCATGTCATGACTTCTCAATGTTTTATCAATGGTGAAGCGTTAAAAATAGAATAAATTAATTAACTTTTCGATGCAAAAGGTTTACCAATGAGAAACCGTTGGAAACTCGCCCAGTAAAAGTGTAAAAGCACTAAAACCATCGGTTGATATAAAATTTGATGTGCTCAGTGCAATGCCGTTATCAAAATAATATATACATGTTGCTGTGACGTCATTATGAGGTCATCTGTAATGGTAAAGTATTGTATTAAGGTCAGACATAGAGAGATTTTTGCCAAAGAACGATGCAATTTCTGTTTTTTCGTCAAAATATGACAACTGAAAAGTGAAACACTTGTAGCCATCATGTCATAGTGAGAATTGCGTTGAATGAAAGTGAGGTAGACACCCTTTGAACACTTTAAAAGAGAAAAAGTGGCGATAAACACCACCCTGAGGGCTAAATATGGATCCATTTATTAACGAGATACACCAGGTTTCGTCTTTGTATCGGAATTTCGGTGAGAAAAAAAACACTTCCCACTTTTTCTTTAGTCAGGAATCACTCTGAACCACGCATTTGGTCGCTTTTGTAAAAATAAAGTTGCTATAGCTTAGATATATAAAGGAAATCGCTACAATTTGCATAAATAGCCTCCAGACAATGGGCGACAAAAGTAGTTGAGACACTTTTAGGAAAAGACGATTTTCGATTCTTAAACATTTGTTCTATTTTATTTGCATCTAGCGTTAAATCTCTGATACCCCCGGCCCCCCAATTCAATGTTGTGTAGGCGTTGTGGTCTGTGCAATCGAAGAAATAGAAAAATCAACATTGTTGTGGGGGAAAGGGGGGGAATGTTTCCAAGACGCAGAAAAATCGAATTTTAGTGCCAAGTGTATCAACACTTTTGTCGCTCATTGTAGCTACTAGGTTCAATTTTCATAAGATAATGAAATATCAAAACATTTATAAATATTATCCTGAACCTAAATACAGAACAACTTCATAAGGGGTTTTGGAAGGACTTTTAAACAGGGGATGGGAGGATAATGTCTAATGTGATGGACAAGTGGGGATAAAGAAGGGACAAAGGGGGGATCCTGGGGGGAGGGGCTAATAAAAAGACAAAAAACATGGATTGTGGAACTGGTATTTTTTGATCTGGCTGGTCATTTTATCTTGGCTATAGCCACATGTAGATTTATTAGTTCTTAGCTTTGATTTATTGTTATTGAATTTAAAACAGGAAAGACAGACACTATAAAATTGCTAAAACAGAGAACAATCACAGTCCCATTAAGGATGGCAAGCCACAATCAGCTGCTGCTGCTGCCTTGAGAGGACTGGAAGTGCAAGAAACAGTCCACTTACCATCGCTCTTTATAGTAGCATGACCAAGTGAGTTTGGTACTTCAAATGTTATTTTCTTAAGAGAAAGATTTATTTTCCGAGTTGCCAGTGGTTTATGACACATAATAATTATTTATTTCTGTTACTAGCCTTATTCAAGAAATCAAATGACCTTTTTTACCTGCAGCAAAATTTATATCATTGATTCAATTGTTTTTATTTAAACCTTTTAGTGCTTGTTTTCTTGCCCTTGGTGGTAAATGGATGGATATTTTTAATTTATCAATGTTATCATATCATTTTGGAAACACAATGTTGCAGAGGGCTGTTAAGAGCTGTAAGTTAAGCCTTGTGCATGCATTGTGGGTCTATAGATCATGACTGTCATTAAGTTTTACACCCGCTTTCAGTGTTACGAGCATAGGCGACATCTTGGTTTATCTTTCGACATGCTATGTAACCTGGCCGAAATCAAAATGTTAGCACAACGGACTCTTTTACGGTCGAACTCGACTTTTAGTCATAAAATATGGATTTAATTGTTATCAAACTAAGGTAGGAGTATCAAAAGTCATTCTGTGAGAGATAAATCGACTGTTTTGAATGTTTACATCGTTCAAATACTTACGCATTAACGGCCTAATTCTACTGGAAGTCACCATTGAGCGGCTGATCGACTACACACAAATTGTTTAATTATCCTGTGAATCTGGAAACTTGCAATGTTCACAAACTTCTTCAGCCATGTCGAGTCAGTAATTATCATTTATTTGTCATTTCTTCCGCTAATAATGTGAAAAATTGCCTGTTTCACAGTTAAACAGCCGTTATATAGCATGTCGAAAGATGGCCCAAGATGTCGCCTATGCGCATGACACTGAACGCAGGTGTAATTCCCCTGTAGCCTTGATCTTCAAACTGGTAACAAACTTGTTGCTTTATGGGCGAACAAGTCAACTACAGGCCAGTTCACCTGTAACATCAAGGGTCCATCAAACATACTTGGCCGTAACAGGTGTTACAGGTTACAGTCCTTATAATTTACAGCCCTGATAGAGCAGGGTTATTATTAATTTGGGTGTTAAGGCATGGCCTGCCTAGATTAGTCTTTCCTAGTTGGGGGCATGCCCTTGTCTATAAATTTTAATATGAATAATTATAATTAAGTGCATGGAGGGTGTATGACAGTCAAACGTTCTGTTGGCGGACACTCTTGGTAGTAGAGAAGTGTTAGGTTAGGAGAGATGAGAGGGTTTTAATTCAGAATTTTTTTTGTAGAACTCTAATAAATGGTGTCCAGGCATCAATAGTTCAACTGTACTAGGTTACATGTATATCACTTTTTAATAGATCCACTGTTTAATAGATTCTTCGTTGTAACTGTATACGCTGTCCAGTTGTTTTGCAGTTGCTGTAGTAAGTTTAGTTGTTCACATTTTTACATTTTAGTTTTGTTTGATTACTTGCAGTGATGCTGCAAATGAACCCATTCCACTAGAGTCTCACATCACAGAACTAACAGAACTTAAAGAGCAGGTATGTTTTGTACAGTTGAACCAATAAGATAAATGTAGATGTCTTGGGCTCTCCCTCTTTCATGTATGTAGTGATTCAAATATTAACTTGACCTACAAATAACTGCCTACAAATAATGGTGTTCCCATGTGTACCATCTAAATGTGTTAAAGCTGCAAATAATATTCTGCTCAGTTGTAATATGAGTTGTAACCACACTCTTGGGTAAAAAATGGCAGTTGACCTCCCTGAGTACAGGCAGAGAGAGACTTTAAGTATGGAAACAAACTTTATGACCAAATGATGAAACAATCATTGAACATGCTTCTCATGAAGTATTGTGATTTGTTTATGTCTTGCATATCAATTATTTGCCTCTGGTCACCACTGACAAATCATGTGTAATATTTTTTTCGCTAATGTAACTGTTACTGTATTTTCATGGTCTGAGGCTTGATTGATGTAAACACCTATTTAAATACATATAGATGACTTAATACTCATTATCACTTATTATTTATTACTGTTTTACCAACTTAATACTGTCTGAATAGGTGGTGAATCTAAAGAAACAATTACAACAAAAAGAACAAGCATTAATTGAAAAGGAAAAAAAGGTAAGGAACTAGAGTTTTGAAAGAGCGAATAGGGAAATCTGTCATGTGATTGTCTCTTTAAATTTAAGGTATATATAAACAATAGTCTCCATTTGGTGCGAAAATATGCTCGGATATTTGTCCGTGGACATTATCTGTTCCGAGAAGCAAACAGTTTTCCGAGAGCGTAGCTCGAGGGAAACTGTGAGCTTCGAGGAACAGGTGATGTTCAAGGACAAATATCCAAGCATATTTTCGCCCCAAATGGAGACTATGGTGTTTATTATCCTTCAAATCTTTTACGCAACGCGCGCAGTTTTGAAAATTGGGGTATATTCTCAGATATCCCCCAGTTTTAGCTGGGGGATATTTGGTCACGTGAAGCATTTAGACCAATCGCGCGCGAGCGAAAAGATTTGATGGATTATAATATGTGATATTTCATGGAACTTAAAATAGTTTCATTCTTTATATAAACTTAAACTACATTTGGGTTTGACCAAATTTCCCTGCAAGAGCACAAACAGTTTGATGCATTCGTTTACATAGTAAACATGCGAGGATAACTTTACTTATAGGAGTTATTTTCCCCTTGAAAGCATGATCGCCCACTGTTTCAAACAGTATTCTTCAAAAGTAATTTATGCACTGCAGCAAACTCCATACATTAAAACCTTATTGTCTACCTCAGTTACATACTTACAGTACTGAACTGTGATATCCATTTTACTTGACAGTCTAAAATTGTATGTGTTATAAATTATTATTTTGACAAGCTCACTGAGCTTAAAGCTGAAGCATGGGAGAAGGAAAAAGAACTAAGGCAAAAGATCAATCAGATGCAGAAAGAACAAGCTGAACGGATTGAAAACCTGCAGGTAAATAACTTAATTTGTATTACATGAGTTGCTGTTTATGTGGCCAGGGTCTGGTAAAGTTGACAGGGTTCATCAATGTTTATTTAGGAAGGGAGGGAGGGAAATTTCTTTTCTAAGTGCTGCTTAGGTTGTTTGAATTTGAAGTAACCAGCAATTGAGTGATCCTTCACAGGGCAACTACTTGACCAAAGGCCACCAAGCACATTTAGTTAGTAGCATTTTTTCAAATGTCATCTCAGATGAATTTGTTAAAAATTTGTTATCTTGCACCTGACTGAAATTTGTTGTCCATCTAACCAGTGAAATATTAATAGTGTCTGACGTTCCTTTATCTTCATTCTTTCACAGGCCGAGAACAGAAATCTAAAGAAAGAAATATCAAAAAGGACAAAAGAGAAGCCACTGACAACCTCTGGCTGATTTCAGACTCGCTCTATGAAACATAATTTATTATTTTTAATACAAAATGCACTGTTGGGATATGTACATATACCTATAATAGTATTTACTAGTCAAGGACACAACACACTCAGTCAAGTATCCTCTGAGTCTTCTTGTTTTACAGTTGTTTTTACAAATTACATGTAGGTAGTGCTCAGCAATGTTCACCTAGAAGAAGAAGAGATGGGAAGTAATGTGTACAATGTAAGCTTTGCATATCCTGCAGAATTTTTATTCTCAATTTATTGGTTATTAATTTGCACATTTTTTAGGAAACAATAATTTAAAATGCAGTTTGCTAGCCTAGGTGAGCTGTGATTGATCAGTAGCTTTGAACTTGATGGCCTGGGTTACATTAACAGACCTGATCCACCCTAATTGGCTACACAGTGAGATTGAAAGTTCACAATTTCCCCTGAAGAAGATAAAACTCAGTGAGGAATTTTAGCAAACATTTAATGGCCATCTTAAATCACAGCCAATGTACACGTTATTACCAATGAATTGATACGTTTGGCCCTTAAAAATGGCATTCCAAGAAAGTAAAATTGAGGGACAAAAAATGTAGTGACGATTTTTATACAACATAATAATTTATTGTTAAGTTCCTGTTAAGACATGAAGTTTTTATCCGTACTAGGCTTTTTGTTATGCAATTGCTTGGACTGGCACAAGATCACGCACGTGTACACTGTAGTTTTTATTGCCAGTGCAGTGAATTTCCTGCATAAATAGTGTTCTATGAAGGCTTGCAGTACAAAACAATATGCACATACAACAAGTCATTAACCATCAATTAGTGTTTTTCTTAGTTACAGTGGAATTAATATGGTTACCTTGTTATTTTGGCCACATCTTTTCTGTCTCGGCTTAATGCATGTACGTATTCTTTTAAAAAATTCCATTGATGGGGCCACCTCGTTAATCCGGCCAATGGCTGCATTCTTAAATCCCAACATGTACAATCCTCTGTAATTTTGTGCTGTTTACATGTCCACTTAAACCAATTTTTTATCTTTCCAATGTTAATATTGGTTTAACTGATGAAAGTTTCATTTTTTTAAAGTTATACATGCAGTCGAGATTTAAAAGAACAGTTATTGTGATATATCTATTAAGATGTCACCCAATTTAGGCTAGTCATAAGATTTGATCCTACCCAATAAAAACAGCCACTGCATTAATAGGAAAACTTTTCATGGCCCATGATCGGTGACCATAATAAAAGGGTTTCAATGTATCATAATTATTGTTAATCAAACAAAAGGCAGAATTAATCCAAATGACCTGCACTATTGAACCACTTACTCTGAATATTGAAAATGAATTTGCTAATACTGGCAAGTTTTGTAAACTTGAGTTTCTGTGAATTTTGCTATGTACATATTTTTACATTCATTTTGTGAATTTTACATGTATATATTAAGTTGTTTACAAGCTGTAGTGTATAAAACTGGATTAAAGTGTGGTTGAATTTTTTTAGTCACAAAAGAACATGAACTGTCAGGTAATAGATCACATCCCTGAGTAGATTTAAAAAATTTCTATGCAGACTTGAAAAGAATTTTGTAATGTCATTTTAAAATTCAACACGGTACAGAAGAAGCCTGTCATAAATTTGAACAGTCGATGATTGTTGACTTTTAGAGAGTGTTTTCTTGCAGTATTGTGTGCTCTGCTCTGACTGTTTTTTCTTCTTGTCTTTTGCCAGTTTGCTCATTTTGTAAGTGACCTTTTGAAGAGGCCTTTGAGTCATCGGGAGAATATTAGCATCTTTTACCTTCCTATTTTTAGCATTCATGTAAAGATATCTACTGCAACAAAAATGCCCTATTAAATCAACATAAGCCATCGCTTGCTTTTGAATCAGTTTATTGTAAACAGTTTTATGGTTTGGGTTGTCTTTTCCACTAAAGAATGTCAAATGCTGTAGAATGGTATACACTCGTACCTTCTAATTTTCAGAGTGTTTAAGGGAGATGGCTGCGCGCAGATGGACAAAAGATTTGTAAAAAGTATTAATTGGAGCAGAATACCTCACACTGCGTTTTTCTGGGCCTCTCGCCTGGCGTGGGGTACTCTGCACTTCTTGTCCTTTTATATACCATTTTCGACAGAAAGTGTACCCCTTTCGTAAACCTGAGAGAAAAATAGTACGTCTTTCACATGCGTTTCTAAGATAGTTGAGAGACAACACCCGACGCCATGTTGGATGTAAATACACGCCTAGAGTGCAGCGTGCACCCTAACATCTACATTTCTTTCTTTTTAAGCTAAAACTGAACAAAACACTCTGTGATAGCCTAAAGGGTCCTGTGCCACACCTACCGTGGGTCAAAAAGTCTCTAAAAAATAACTCCTTTCCTAACAAATACAACAAAAAAAGGAGAAAAAAACTAACTCGTCGCGAACATTTAATGTCACTGAGCAATTCTATCTCAATCGTGACACCAAGTTGAGAGAGAACACCCGACGTCCCCGACGTCATGCACACGGGGCCCGTCACGCGGTACTCTTCAGCCCAGAGTGCAACGCGCACCCTGACATCATCCCCGGCCATTGCTGGGCTGACCAAAAAAAGGAAATCTTTGTTAACCAAAGCCATAAGGAACGGCTGATAGAGTTATATCAATTAAAGTTACACGTCTATTTAATAGTGAGATGTTTCTGCTTGTGGTAAATGCGAAATCTAAGTAGATTGAACTCTTCGCAATGTCCGCAACCACTGTGTCAGCCCAGCCACTACTCGGACTTTACATTTCCTGTTTGCAACTCATGGTTCGCCTGAGGAGCTAGTCTCGTATAATGGCCTGTAGTTCGTGGCTCAAGAAATGAAGGACTTACGTTTCCCGAATAATAGGCCTTTGTCGGGAAGCTTCGGGAGTCCATAGCAGTGACAACTTTCTCATATAGGAAGTGATAATGATGTGAAATCGAAAGAGTTTCTCAAGGGAATCAGAATATTTTGATCAAATATTTAGTACAGCAAAGACAGTAAAAAAGGGCACGCGCAAACAAACTGACGCGCGCGTGCTCTGAATAAACAACATACGCACGAGTAGTTATGCACGCTTATATGACCCGTAACCAATCAGGAGCCGAGAAACACAATAGGCTATTGTTTTCCAAATCCAAGATGGCGGAGGTTATTTTCAACCAATCAGGAGGTGAATTAAGAATTCAAGATGGCGGTGCCCATGAAAGTCGGCCATGTTGGAAAACAGCCCACCAGCCTCAACGGAGGACTGGGATCGGTCTCACAGATTTCCATGGCGACACAAATCACGCCAGGGTCTCGCAAAAATGTCACGCAACTTCAAAATCCACGTGACTAACTTTGATAAATAGGAATTTGTTTTGGGGTGAGAAAAGGCCTGAGATCGCTCTCTCAGACTCGTCCGATATGTCAATTGAGAATCAATCTATACACATGTCATTCAAATGTAATACAATTGTATTTTTCAAAAATCCTAATTTTTTACAGGCGGGACGTGTGCGGTTCCTTGTGACCCGCGCCCATTAAAATGTTTATAAAAAATGTACTTGTCCAGGACTGTTTCAAAAATTATAAATCATAATAATTGTTTGTATCTCTTGATCGCAAAGGCAAGATTTCTTTTTGCAAATCGCACTTCACTCATGTTCAGACAGCCAAGATCACGATCGATATACAATGAATCAATGAGGTCAAGTATCGAAGCAACGTACGGATAAAGGACCATCAAGTCCGAGTACAACAACGACCGACTGTTTTCTTTCTCCACGACGTCGATCCATGCTTCGAGCCGATGGTATAGTTTTGAGCATTTTCTACCACATTTATTGAGGGCGTCCATGATCTAAAAAGAAATTCGTGCATCAGAAATCTCTCTACATAGGAAGCGTACCGACTTTCTCAAAGACTTACCTCTTCAAAACAAAACAAGAAAACTCTCTTTCAAAATGACTCTTCTTTAACCTTTCTTCAATAATCTAGTTGTTTGGTGTGCTGAACGTTGTCACAAATAAAATGACTACATGACTTTTATACAAAAAAGGATATCGACGAAAAGACGGTGGATGAGGGGTATCCCACGCAGCACGTGGTTAACCTCCATTGACCGGGGTATGTGATATCACGTGATTAAGAACCAATGAGAATACGATGAAAAGACGGAGGATAAGGGTATCCCACACTGTATCATTACCATATATTGTTGCTAACGACGCTTTTGCAGTCAAAACGTTTTCACGGACTGTTCTTGCTGAGGGAAAATCAACGCTAATGGTAAGTGCATTTCTCTTTTACAAATTATTTTAGCTTTCACTTACTCTTGTAGAGTTTTTCAAACACTGTTATTTGAGCATTTCGTTTAGCACACTACTCAAAGTTTGCTTTTAACGTTCTTAATAATAGAAATGAAAGCGTCAAGGTTACTTCAAAGCGTAGATTAGCGTTTATCAATACTCACTCGTATACGAACAGATATGATTTCTACTATGAAGCATCGCAATTCTCTGAGCGCAATACAAGCTACAGCCTAAGTGGAATCTGAAAACAAGCTCACTGTTCGATTACCACGCACAAATTATTGCACAAATAGTTTTAGTTATAGTGGAGCCACACTGTGGAATAACCACAATAATAAGTGATTGACAAAACACCAATTGCACGTTCATGATCAAAAATGGGTTTCGTTTTATTCTCGCTAAATATCGATCTTGATTCTTTACGTTTTTCACAAGTTGACTAAATAGATGGAGAGTTGAAAAATACTTTTATGCACTCTTATGGCGTTCATTTCGCCCTTTTACTTTGCACAGAATTTGCATGAAAAATTAGCACCTCTTTGTTTCTTTTGACTAAAACTTATTGAAGTTCAAAATACTTTTTTAGTTTTACTTGATTACTCAAAATAATTGTTTATAATAGTGTTATCGTTTTGTTCGCAGATGGAAACAGAAATCGAAAAACTTAAAAGAGAGATCAGTACGCTGAAAGAAAAATTAAAGAAAAAAAAGGGAAACAAAACCAAACAAGTAAAAAGATGGCGAGAAAATCACCAAGAATTGTATAGGGCACAAAGAAA
>JAHPZR010004996.1:0-5000 GCA_019787425.1 Platygyra sinensis
TCTTTTAAGATCTTTAAAGATCCTCAAGGATCTTCAAAGATCTTCAAAAACTAGGTTCTTTCAAGGTTCTTTAAAGGATTCTGCAGAGATCCTCAAAGATCTTTGACAACTTTCAAAGATTTTGCAGTTTTAAGATCCTGCAATGATCTTCAGAGGGATCCTTTAAGATCCACAAGGATTTAACAAAGATCTTAATAGAATCTTATTTTCTACTTCTCGCAAGATCTTGAACAGATCTTTACAAGGATCCTCAAAGATCTACAAATATCAAATGAGGATCTTACAAAGATCTTTAGGAAGATCTAGTAAAGATCTTTGTTTGGATCCTTGAAGATCCTTTTAAGATTGCTCAAAGATCTTGCTAGGATCTTCTTGTTGTCGTGTGTAAGATCTTGAAAAGATCCTTGCAAGGACCCTCAAAGATCTACAATGATTTCATGAGGATCTTACAAAGATCTTTAGTAAGATCTAGTAAAGATCTTTGTATGGATCCTTGAAGATCCTTTTAAGATTCTTCGAGGATCTTCTTGTTGTCGTGTGTAAGATCTTGAAAAAATCTTTGCAAGGATCCTGAAAGATCTACAAAGATTTTATGAGGATCTTACAATGATCGTTAATAAGATCTAGTAGAGATCCTTGTATGGATCCTCAAAGATGTTGCTGGCTCTTTTTGTTGTAGTGTGTTAACGATATCTTATAGATCTTTGACCATCTTTGTATGGATCCTCAAAGATCCTTTTAAGATTCCCCAAGAATAAAAGAAGACCCACAGGGACAACTTAAGAATCATACAAGGATCTTTAGAATGATAGGTTCAAGATTTTGAAAAGAGCTTTATCCCAGGCAGCCGCACCCAAACAGCATTTAGAAATGGCAAAGTACATGTGTATTTGTGATAAAATATCACTATATTTTATTTTGTATTATTCGTCAATTCAAGGTTCACTAAATTGTTACGGTGCAAATCATGCTTTTTAGGCTGTAAGAACTTCAACAATGATTCTATAGGTTCTACAATTCCATCACAAATTTATCAAACAACAGTACATGGGGTTTAATTATGAAAATCTGGCATTTGAGAAGCTTGAATCAACTATTCATGTTGACATTCAGTTTTCCTTTAAGAACGTGCATTACAAAACGGTTAGTGTACCTTAAGGAACACACAGGTTGAATGAGAAAGAGATGACAATCGCTTGCCACATGAGACTTCTTCATAAACAGTACCATGCATTCCATGCTTCTCACAAGTAGATAGTTTAACTTCGGTAAGAGTAATTTGTTGGAATAGTTATATTCTTCTTTAAATGATGTCTGAACACTTTTCAGCCTGTGTCAGGCCTTTAAATTCAGTAAAAAAGCCGAGTTTTCGGTGGACTGCATGAACCGCCATCTTGGATTTAAATGTTGATAAGACCCTGGGACGAGATCCTATAACCCATGATGCAATGTTCTGAGAAAGGCGCTCGTTTCAACGGTCACTGAACGAAGTTTGAAGGACAGTTTGAAGATGTTTGAAAGCCACAAAATCTGGATCTGTACTAGAGATTGTAAGTTTAAAGAATCATAAGGCTTCTGAATTGAGACTTTCAATGGTGTTTTTGATGATCTGTACTCCAATGATATTTACAATGTATCATTAAACTCGATCTTGGCCGTTTTGGATCTACCTTATATAAATTGTCTCTTTTGGGTCTTTCTTCTTGTCTATTTCAGCTTTTCTTTGTTGCAATCGTAACTTAAACCAAAAACAGTGTAAAACTTTCCATAGAAGTCGATCTGAACGCGTCTTTCTGTTATGACCAGTTGCCATCAGGGTTGAAACAGAACACAAAGTTATGATCGATATGACTTTAATCACATGTTGTGTGCCTATCTTTTCTAGTTATTGAAGCCGCTTGAAGTACACGGAACTACATGGTTAAAAAGCTAAGTGAAAAACAATTCACAAACATGAGCGATGACATTTTAAGTATATATTTCAATTATATATAAATCTATTGGACTGCATAGAGAAATGCAGTGTAGTAGTCTTGACTTTCGAGCGAAACTTTGAACAAAGATGTCATTATAAGCTTAAATCTGTATGACACAAAGAAACCCTTCGATTTTAGCAAATAAAATAAGTCATGGACAGAAACAAGATGTTCCAGCTGGTCTTTAATCTAGTGTGGGCTCTTCCCTTGGATATTGGCAAAAAATCTTGTGATTTTCATCAAGTGTAAATATGCATGGAGGGTTAATGTTGGCGAGTCATTTTGTTTTGGTGCTTATGTTGTTTAAATTGCCATTTGCTTCTTGATTTAATGTCGCTGTTTTTTTATAATTCTGGGCCTTTGACCTGGCTTTATATTTATTTCATATGGCACATTTGCAATTTCATAAATCTCATTGTTGAATGGCTAAATGTGGCTCTCATGTGCCCTATTTAATAGCTATTTTTAACCCTGTTAAAAGGCTATTGTAAGGCTATTTTAACCCTGTTTTATGTCCATTTTAAAGCTATTTTAAGCCGAACTAATGTTTTATTCTCACTTTTTATTGGTTTATTTCAGCGGGCTAAAATACATTTTAGCCGCCAAATTCTCCATTTTAGCCCGCAAAATGTGCCACAATGCCCAACAAAGTGCTGATAATATACATGTATACACTCTTTGCAATTTAGAAACACTGTTTACAAGAATTTGATTGTACTATCCTCAATTATAGAAAAATAATTCACCTCAGATTCTCTCTCAAGATGTCCACTGCATTCAGTTTTGGTGACAGTTTGTCATTTTGGGTTATTGTGTTGCTTATTTATTTTGCTAAAAATATCTCCAAGCCATAGGTCCTTCACTCACTGACAGTATGCAATAAAAAGATCCAATAAGCATAAATTCTTTATGAAACTGAATAAGAACCCTGGGGATCTTTGCTGGGACCTGAAGAATCCTTGCAGGAATCTATTGCTGCAGGTTCAACCTAAAAGATCGTTGCAGGGATATGAACCACTTTTGTAGGAGCCTAAAGGGTCTTTGTAGAAACCTGATCAATCCTTGTAGGGACCTAAGGGATCCTTGCAGGAGCCTAAAGGATCCTTGTAGACCCTCAAGGATCTTTGCAGAGACTTCCAAGCAGAGACTTGAAGGACCCTCGGAGATCTTTGCAGGGACCTGAAGGATCCTAAAGAATCTTTGCAGGGACCTGAAGGGTCCTCATGTATCTTTGCAGGGACCTGAAGGATCCTAAAGGATCTTTGCAGGAACCTGAAGGATCCTCAAGGATCTTTGCAGGGACCTGAAGGATCCTTACAGGGACCTTGAGGATCCTTAAGGATCCTTAAGGATCTTTGCAGGGACCTGAAGGATCCACAAGGATCTTTGCAAGGACCTGAAGGATCCTTCCAGGAACTTGGCAAGGTCTTGGAAGATCTTAGAAAGATCCTACAAGATCTTAGAGGAAATGGATGAAGATCTTACAAGATCCTCATCAGGATCCACAAAGATCCTAATAAAGATCTTTAAAGATCTTTGAAGATCTTGTAAGGTTTTTCACCAGGGGGGACTAGCCCCATCGTGTGTGCCGACCTTTAATGATAGCGCTGATCTGCACACTTAAATTTGGTCTAAAATGATCCTCCATCTCCACAACATCTTTGCAAATCCTTTTGAGTTTTATGGTCTTTTTTGTGTCATTAAGCCGCAGTTTTGCGGATGTGCACAGAAAAAGTTTGGTAGGTATCACACTGGAAATTTTTACTGAATTCTGCAAAGTGGGACATGAGAAAAAATGGGCTGGAAAATGGGATTGCTACCCCTTCACAGAAATTATCCAGTTTCCATAGCAGTAAGAACTGTGAATGTTTCTACTGTACTCCCATTACAGTACCTACAATGTACAATAATTATTGTAGACAGTATGTGCTACATGTAGCATTGTTTTGGTTCCATTTAAGCTTGTATAAATGCTATTATGTTTTGTAGCTCACTGTTGTAATCACAGGTGATCATATATTCATGTAACGTGTGTGATGTGAATATAAGACCCTGTCCACAACGTATCTGGATATTTTGAATCTACAACTTAATTTTTTCAGGATTCAAAAATTCCCCACCCACATGTTACCAGACTCGTTGTGAATTTTATTATTTTCCACCCTGGAGAGCAGATTTATACCCGGATTTGGTGGATGCATTTGAACAGATTAAAAAATATCCAGATATGTGTGGACTGCATGCAGGTTGCCTGTTGAATCAGTTTCTTCAATGGCAGCAATAATAATGACATTAGCAATATTTGCTGAGTCAGGCATAACAGTTTTGATAACAGTGTGTTTTTTCTTGATTGTGTTGCTATGGTGTCATGTCACTAGTGTGAAAGAGGCTTTACATTTTTATGTAAAAGCAGCTTTACTGTTTAACCCTTGGACTGATACAGATAGATAATTTAAACTTGATTGCTTGTCTTATGTGTTATTTTCTTTCCTCAGAGAACTGAAGAAAGCGCGAGTGAAAAACTAAAGATGATACATGAAGGCCTGAGGTGAATATATTTCGGACAGTCGATATACATTTCACTGACCATCTGACACTGACAGCTACAAACTGTACTTTTAAGAATAGCTGTTTAAACAGTGTGCATGCAGGGTTCGTATGGGTCATGGAAAACTTGGAAAGTCATGGAATTTTCTAAATTCATTTTCCAGGCCTGGCCAGTCCTGAAATTTAGGTACATGTATGGGTCAAGGAAAGTCATGGAAAATCAGTATGCTTTCTATCAATGAAAAGCAATAAGATCCAAAGTTAACAAATTAACTGACGAGTCCAAAAATCAACTTTAATTTCTGTTGAAAAAATGATTGTTTTGACACTACTACAGGAAGACAATTGCTTAACTTAGGTAATGGAATTTTTCAAAAGGTCATGGAAAGTCATGGAATTTTGAGAGGTCAAGTGTACCAATCCTGCCATAGCAACTCGACAAATTTTATACTCATGTAATGCTCCCATACACTGAAG
>JAHPZR010004996.1:12500-15000 GCA_019787425.1 Platygyra sinensis
GGGACACCGCAACAAATTTGAAATAGAATTTCAAAAACATAGCCATCGTAGTTCACGTTTATCAGACAACGCAAACTTAGTCATTTCACGTTGTTGTTTTGCAGAGGACGGCAGAGAAATGTACAAAAAGTTATAACACACGAGCAGAGCCATTGTTCTGCTCATTAAACCTTTTGTTTAGTGGTGTTCCCGTTGCCGTTGCCGTCGTGTTTATCTTAAACTCCCTGTTGTCTCGATCCCTTGTCACGGTATATCCGGTCATCTCGCCACCAGATAGTTTTCCCACCAAGAAACCATCTCACCACCAACCAACTCGCCGCCAAGTAAAGTAGTCGAGGTGAATTAACTGTTGGAACGAGAGTCAAGTAGTCGAGATGAAAAAGCTGTTCAAACGAAGTTCGTTTGCTTGTCTGTATGCAAATTAAATGTTGTTGGTGACGTGATTTGATAAATGTTCCGTTGTCTTGGGGAGCGACATTAAATGCGCGCATGTTCTTTTTATTCTAGTACGGTTTTGAAAACGACAAAAGTTGCGCTCTTGTTTTGTGACTTTCTTGTTGTGATTGTGCAGTAGTATTCTACGTTGCCTTTGTAGCTGATTACTTATTCATTTACTTATTTATTTATTTATTTATTTTTTGGAGTCGTTTACAAAAATGAGACACAACTAAGCTATTTATACAAAGTAAGCTGATATTTTAGGGCTACCGCCGGTGCAGCGCATCGTTCAACGTAACACGAACTGTGTGAGTGTTTTCGACATGCAACTAATCAAGGTAAAACGAATTTCAGTCTCTTCGGGTTGTGGTTTAATGTTATTAGATTATTGGTAATCCGTAATCAGTGGACCGGTAACCCTTGTCACAGCTCGTCATCGATGCGTCAGATTTTCATTTACACACCATAATTTGACACTACTTTAAGAAAAAAAAAGGTTAAAATGTAAGACTTGGAACGCGAAGATCGATTAATGACTAAGTAAAATAAGTC
This sequence comes from Platygyra sinensis, assembly GCA_019787425.1. NCBI lineage: Eukaryota > Metazoa > Cnidaria > Anthozoa > Scleractinia > Merulinidae > Platygyra > Platygyra sinensis. Next base: position 13,491 of record JAHPZR010004996.1, read on the forward strand.
ACCATCAACAGAATGTGCCGCAGCATTACTATCTTTTAGATACCCTAGTAAGGATCTCAAGAATAAATCAGTGACAAGAAAGCACATAAGTCACTGCGAATCCTAAATCATCCATTGGCGCATAACCACAATGTATTCCTTGCGCCATATCACTGCGCATCCTAAATCTACCCATTCGCGCATAACCACAATTCTTTGCGGCATACCATTGCGCATCCTAAATTTTCCATTTGCGCATAACCACAATTCCTTGCGTTCAGTAAGAAAAAAGTGATTGCAAGCCCCTATAATGTAATATTCTGCTTCAAGTTCACTCGCTGGGGTAGCAATTATTGTTATTTTGTGCAATAGGGTATTCATCTGGCTGTAATGAAATTTACGTATATGTCTAGAACCAATCTTTTATGTTAACTGCTGACTTGTAACGACGCCGAAAACTTGAAGTTAAAGCACAACTTTACTGGACAATCTAGAAACCTCTGCGCCAACTGGCCCTTTTGCTCCTCCATAATTTACGGGGGTTTTCATCCTAACATCCATTTGTACATGATATCTTCTCAAATCCAAAAGAGGGGATATTGATTCATTTCATATTCTTTAAAATGTTTAATAGAAGGCTGCGTCCCATGGGGTGAAGGGGGCTACTCTAGGAATTTATGGGTGGTGATGTTCCTCTGGGACCCTGGAAACCTTACCCTAGACCAGAGCTAATTCACCTGAATTTTGCTACCCTATACCAGAGTAAACTCCCCAAATCACTCCTACCTAAGAGTAGCTGTTTTCTAAAAACTCAGGTCACTAGCACTGGCTAAAGCAAAGCCAGGGCAAAACTTTATACCAAAATCTCTCTTCCTGGTTTCCTTAGTCTAAAAAAAATCTCCAACCAAATGGTCAGTTTCGTGAAAAATGAGACCCTATCCTTGACCTAAACGCTCTGGGTTTGAGTCTTATGAGCCACTTTGCTGAGCATGCGATATTGCCTGTTGGCCTTAACGAGAAGGGTAAACTACGGTTGTTAGGTATAATTAACAATTAGCTGTATTCGTTCTCCATGTTCATGAGGTGATAATTGTTGACTTAAAAGACGTTGGAAACGAGAAATTTAAACCCAGCTTATTTTCGACAATCTCAAAGCCTCTGTGCCCACTTGCCATTTTGCTACTCCATAATTTGGAGGTTTTTCATCCTAAGAACTATTTGTGGTTGTTATCTTTAAACTGAAATCTATATGAGAGGATTTTTTTTTTTATCTTCACCAAAAGTCTAAGAGAAGGCTGCGTCTCATGAGACCCTTGTGAGCCGTTCGTAGTCTTTGCGCCACCTACATACCTCAACCCACCATATCTCTCTTCCCCTCCTTCTTATCGTGTCTTTCCCTTTCCTTTCTCAAACCCTATTCCCTATTCTCCCTTCAATATATCTACCCTCACATCGCCCAAATAGTGGCAGTCCGTACCCGACTCCAGTCGTGAAATAACACACTCCCCTATTGTTTTTTGTGCTGTTCCCC
>JAHPZR010004997.1:0-22500 GCA_019787425.1 Platygyra sinensis
ACTTTTTCATAACACAGAAAAAAAAAACTAGTTGGATATGTTTGGATATGGCAGCGTTAAGGCCCAATAAGTGACAATAGGTTTATGTCCGTAGATGCTGCTTAGTTTTGTTTGTGTAAAAATCCAATAAATTTTCTGTTGTCGATGAATGAGAGCGCCCGCCGATGCGTGTTTTGCACAGCTAGTAAAACATGACAAATTGGACTTCGTACTTTGTGTGAAAACGTACATCGAACTCATATAATATCTCTAGTTTCTGAATATGTTTAAGGTTGACTAATGTTTGAGAACATATTAAAAGCTTAGCTGAAAATATGTGAATACAGTAGAACTAATCAGAAAAGTTACGATGGCGCTTTTAATGAACTCGAATAAAGATTTCGATTGAATCAAAACTCCCTGTCTATTTTTTTTTCGCAGTGTTAAGTTTCACTATGTGAAAGAAACGCACATGATGTTAGTAGCCTTTTGGTGAACGTAGGTAAAATTTGTTGTAGTATCTCAGCACAAAAGACAACGAAACAAATCTTTTTCCCGATTTGTTCACAATCTGAAGACACCGACTCGGACTTGAAAGTGCACGCGCTGCACTATGCAAATGAACTACTCGTACGCGTCAACACTTGCCTTCAAAAACTTTTGCAAACTCGCCAAACGAGCAGAAACAACAAGAAACTATCAAACACAGGTTTTGGTTATGATAAAGCATTGTTTGGCAAACTCACAAATTAACTCGATACCGGAGTAAACAGTTTTCTTACAGAACTTTTCTCTACAAAACAAACACAAAAGTTTACGGGAATAACTAGCCGGCGAACGGATTTTATTCATTTACAGCGCGAAATTAAAGAAATTCTCGACCCTGAAAAACACACCTTTTCCATTAAATCAGAGCATAAAAGTCCATAGAAGAGCCCTGGTTCTTCTCTGCCTTATTCCCTGTCATCGCTGTGAAAAATCGGAAGGAGAATCTCGCAACTCTCACCATTTCATCACACAACGTGACAACATCCACGCGAGAGCTCAAGACACGTGCGTGGATCAGCGCGGATATATGACGTCAGGATGGCGCAATTTGTTCTAAAAATAGAAAAATTGTCCCATATCATGGGTCCGCGCGCATCCCAAGACTTACGGTCTCCGTCCCTGATTATGGCTCCTGCCGAGACTTAAATAAATCTCACTGAGAAATTCGGTACATTACAAAATACAAAATTCAGCTTCTTATTAAAAAAGAAAGTTTATAAAATAAGGCTATCCGTCAAACATCAGCATTCTTTCTTGAAAACTGTTTCCGTTTTGTTTACATTCGCGCGATGGCACAACGCCAGTTTTACAGTCTGCAGATTCTTCGGGAAAAAATAATAAAAAGTTAAAAAACGTCTTTCGGGAATTTTCGATATAAATTTGGCTATTATAATGACGCTGAATTCAACTGACAAAAACTTTGATATAGTAATTTTTATCGGGCTCTGTTTTAGCGAAACTTGAATAGGGTGTTACTAAACATAGTAACGAAGTAACGAGTAACGAGTAACGAAGTAACGGAAAACCGAGTAACGAGAAAAATTTCGAAGGGTCAAAAATTCTCAAATCTTTTTAAAAATATGTAGAATCGATTAAAATCGTTTTTTAGTACTGATTTATAAATAGGAACTAAAAACCCAATTCACAAAGCAAGCTTGACGACCCATAAGCTCAAAACATCGTGTCTAGATTATGATACCCGGCAGCCAGCAAGTGTTATTTACTACGATATGACCGGTAGTCTTAAATTATTCTACAATTTCCACGGAAAACCTCTGTAGATCTCTGCTTAGAAATGTCAAGCGATTTCAATTATAATTTTGGCTTTGTGGTTGATTAAATTTTCCAGCTTGATACTTATAGAATAATTTGTACAAAAATTGAAGTTGGTGAGTATTAGATATTTGTTCAGAAATGCGAATCGATTCTAAAAATTATGTTTGGTTTTGCACAAATTGTACGAACCTCGTGTCACTCGGCAGTCAGAAGTTCTTCCCGCTTTCCACCAAAATTTCCTCTTGAACCTGCTGAGATGTCGGTGTAGAAATACCAAGCGTTTTCTGGCCTCAATAATTGCCTCGGCAAACTAGTACAATTGTACAAATAGCTATAATAAAACGCTTCAGCTTTCGGCGACGAAAGTCCAGTGTAACACTTCAGTTGCGTGACAAAGGGTTTTCGCGCCAAAAGGAAGTAAGCGTTGAAAGCGACGAAGTTCTACTGTGAGCTACACCTTAGCTAAACCTTATTTATAATCGCTTCGCCTATCTGAACAAATATCGAATACTCTCACAGTGTTCCAACTTTAATCAGTTTGTAGAAATTAGTGTATGAGAGTTGATCGACACGCTGAGTCAGTGACGAAACTTCGAGATTTTCTAGTATGCCTAGGCACGACAATTTCCTCCATAACAAACCCCGGCAAAATTACAATTGAAATCACTTGACATTTCTAAACAAGATCTACAGTTCTATGAACGATTGGGTGAGTTTTTCCGTGGAAATTCTAGAACTAATCCAGACTGCCGGGTAAGTAGTATTAAAAGCACTTCCCGGCTGCCAGGTATCTAGACACAATGTAAAATGAAAACACTTAGTTGCAGTAGTCTCAGAACAGCAGTGCATGATGATGACCTCCCGTTCTGAAATGTGAAATAAATTCCCATAATCATCATAACCTTGAAAACAGCCGAAAAGACTTCTTTCTACTCGTGATTATCGTAAGTTGATGTCTGCTCTGAAGACGGAACTCAGTTATTCGAGCTCAGCGACCGTCAGGTGATAGATTTATCTCCACGACCTGACCTGACGAACATTATATTAATTTCAGCATTAATTCGAGCCACTGTAGTCTTGGGCATTGGCCTTAATCTTAGAGTTTTAAACTTGGGCTCCTTAGCTTTGCGTATAATTTTGAAAACTTTGGCGAACGAAAGAAAAAAATTATACTATCGGGTCCTTTCTACGGCGTGGAATCAGGTTAACATGGAATGATATAGGTGGATGTTGCATGAATCAAAAACAAAACGAAACGCCTTTCCGTGCCTTGGCAAACATGCTTCTGAGGTTTTTAATTTAATTTTTACTCTTTCAAACCATTTTACGCATTTTAAAACGATTTTGAAATTTTTAACCCTTTCAATTTTTTACTCGTTACTCGGTTTCTCGTTACTTCGTTACTCGTTACTTCGTTACTCTGTTTAGTAACACCCCATAAATTTGGCGAGTTTGAAATGTTTGCATATGTTATTCCCGATGTCTGAGCTTAAATATTCTATTTTGCAGTTCAGCTAACTATTTGTGCAGATCTTTCAGCAAATCACGGATACAAGCGCAGAAAGTCGGAATAAGGTGATATTCTTCGCTAAACATTTGGCGGGAAATATGTCTGACCGATGATTTTTTTGGACTTTGCGGGACCAATTACTCCGATTTGCTTGTAGATACCAATTTTAACTAAACTGAATATTGAAGTCAGTGTAAAAGACTATCAGAAAATCGTCTTTTTGTGGAAATAAACTGCCGCACTTTTGAAAAACGACTCGTTGAAAATGGCCAAAATTTAGGTCACCCTCCTTAACGATTCGGCGATGATATTTGGCACCTCGTGAAAACCGTAGAATTAAAGTGAAAAAATTCAAATATATCTCAGTCAACTAATAAGGGGCCAAATATTATCGCACGAAAATAAGAGTTTCTGGAATATGTACGAAGTATCTTTTAGGCTCACCTAAAGTTGGCCGAAATTTCGGCCATTTTAGACCGCTTGAGAGGCCAAAATCATGATGAGGTAATATCTCGAAGAAAAACGAACGCCTACCTCGGCAAATATCATGGTTGTTAATCTTTTCGGATACCTTTTATACTGTGAAAAGATGAAGGTAAACGGCCGACCTCGATCTTTTGGTTCTGCCCGGTTTTCTCTGACAATGACACTTAAAATTAAGGTCATCATTTCCTGAGTCGTCGTACGAGAAATGAACGACGAGTATGTTGACGGGACTGCGTGTCCTCTTCATTCCAAAAGGGTTGCTGCTACTTTTTGCCCATTTTACAAGCCAAATAGTTTTTGTTTTCTTAACATTTAAACATAAATCTGCTATTTTCCCAAACTCTTTTACTATTTCTTAGCCTCTTCTCACAGAGGCTAAGTCAGCGATGAAGATGTTGGTGTCATCCGTAAAAAAGCGACAGTTTGACGTCATTTCGAACAGCTCAATTCCTTGAATTATAGGTCTTGTCGGATTTTATACGCCAGGATTTCTCCGGAGAGGTAAAACTGATAAGGGGACAAAGAACAGCCCTGTCTCACGCCTTTGACGGTTTAAACAATTAGTTGCAAAACCGTCATTAAGAAGGTCACTTTCGGTCTATGCTTTTTGCCCCCGCAGGGTTTTGGCCCAGAGGCCAAAACCCGAGGAGGCATTATAGTCTCCCCCGCGTATACGTATAAAGAATATGTGTGAAATATTGGTGTAGTATGCGAATCAATCCCGATTTGAAGAAGCTAGGCACGCACGGTGGTCCCGGTTAATTTTTCAGTCAGCTCGCAAGGCAATGCTACATGGGTAATTCTTGCAACTACGAACACGAGGAAAGAGATCGAGGAAGATAATACTTGCTGTACGAGGAGGAGAGGAAGATATTTGCCAAAATATATTTTGAAGCGAGTATCTGTCATAACAGTGATTTCTTCATATATCTTGAATTCAAAGGCTATTCAGCAGTGCCAGATTGAACTGTTTGGCACAAAAGTTGATTTGTCGGACACAAATCAGCAACGGGGTCGACAGATTCGACCCAAACACAACACGGTATAAAGATCACGTTTATTTGGATCGCTTATTTTTACCTCGGCTAGATTGCAGAATACCCGGCCCACTTTTTGGAATTCTTAAATGCTGCTACCGCAGTCCCACAGTCGACATAATTTACATAATAAACTGTATATAAAAAACACGAAAATACTTGACTGGCAGGGATCCAAATGTAAATGTTTTGCGGCGTTTTCGTTGAGGACAAAAAGCTTGACTCTAATTTGCATATATGGCGGCTGTAACGCGACTCTTCTGTTTACAACTCGGAAAAAAAAATCTCAACTTCTTTTCTGTTTTCGAGATACATTTGCTGGAAGAGCCCTCGTATATCAAGACAAATGGTTTCTGTATCCAACTATAACAACAGAGTGGTTTGATACTTTTTTTCCAAAATGTACTTCGTGAGAGCATTATGTAAAGAATATTTACATGTGATAGAATGAGTTAGACAGAATGTGTTGGTTTAGTTAATTAAAATTTATGATACCATGCCTAAGTTACTTGAACAGCATGAGTGATATAGTTTACAAAAATATAAAATTTTAGTTCATACAATAAATAAAAGATTCCTTATACGCAGTGAAATTTTATAAGAATTTTATATCCTTCAGGGATAAAATAGAAGCGGGGGCAGATTTAGTGAGAACTATTACTAGTATAGAAAGTGCAGTGCTGATCGACGCAAGGCGTTTTAACGTTTGTACCAAAATTAAAGTAATGTAACGCCTTGATTATAAATGGCCATTCAATGGTGTTAATTAAAATCTTGCGAAAGTCTAATGATAATAATATTTCGGGTATACGGTTTGCACTTTGGTGTATTCCATCTCATCTGATATAAACCTCACGTTCTCTCCAATATATCTATCTTTCACAAAGCCCGTTTGATCCGGATGGATTAGTTTGGGGAGTTAACTGGCTCGAGACTTTTGGCTATAGCTTTTGCCGCTGTCTTAAAATCTGCTGATTTTGTAAGCCATCTTATACTGTATGAACTTGAGTAGTGCGCAACTTGAATTTAACTGAACTTGTTTAATAGTGTTATGGGCCTCCAGTTTAATTTCCTAATTCAAGTAAAGAGGTATCTTTCATGGCGATCAAAGTAATTGCCCCTCTTCGTTGTGAAACAGTAAGTTCGTTAAACGCATGAGCTTTGCTAAAACTTACTGTAAGATCGTTTCCTTGTATCAAAAGTGTAAAGTTTGCATTTTATAACAAAGCCTTCGTGAAGCTCGCGTTTTGATCGTATAATAGGCCTCATCCGGCTCATGATGTACCCGTGGGTTACGCGCTGACTTCAGTTTGTTTATTTGTGTTTTATTTTGGCAAATTTTTTTCCGTCGATCTAGCCTCTTTTTTAAACTTAATTCTTAATTTTCTTTCTCCTGAAATATGGAAAAATCTAGTTTTCTTCCGGAGACGACGATTATAAAATTTCCTGTGAGCTACCAGATTTCAAACTCACGGCACTTAAGAGATTAGCTAAGCAAGCAGGAGATGAACAAAGACACTTGGAGAAAGACAAAAAACAAAACAAAACAAACAAACTGGCCCGAATAAACCTTCGGAAGTTAGAAATGCCTCACGGCTAGCAGGAACTGAATTTACGAGAAATTTTCAACGATTTTAGGTCTATAACTTCCGCACAGTGTAGAACTTCTCTCACTTCAAAAGTCATTTCAACGGCTTACGGCGAGCTAAAGTAGTTCGTAGATGAGAGTTTGAAAAAATTTCAGTTTTAAATGAAATCTTACATAAGAAATGCCACGTTAAATATAATAGTTTTTATGAGCTCTAATAAAGGAAGTATATATTGGTAGCCTCGGATGAATTATTTCAGTTTCAGGTTTTACGGTTTTGCCGCTCCATTCCGAGATTGTGAATTAAACTCTTGAAGGAATAGCCACTTGAAGGAACGACCGCATCGTGCACAAAACGCCTCAGTTTTCTGTTCATTAAAGCTTATTTAGTTTTACCAAAAAAATGAAAGTAACAGAGGTCATTTTCTTGAAGCCATTCATGCGTTCAATGTCAGCCTTAGACGAAGTGGAAAGAAAAAGGGACCCATAATCCTGCTATTGACGAAGAGCACCTCAAACAGCTCAGAGCCAGGGGTGTTTGTTCGCTTTCTTGTCCGCTCTCGCTTTTAGATAAGGAATTCCTGGTCCCATTTTGTTTTTTTCTTTGCCGAAGAGAGTTCAACCTTCTATAACTACAGCCATGCACTACCGATTAAAAATGTGTATGGTCGAAAACCGATCAAAATGTCACTATTTTTGGAGTTATAAAAGAAATTGTAAACGAACAGCAATCAACTACCGAGTTATGGATGCACTTGGACTTACTCAAGAAGCTACAGTCGCACTTGGCTATTGCCTCGCGGGACGCTTACCCTTCATTCGTACTTAGCAACCTTCCGCGTGCATATTTTTAACAAATAGATACCATGTTGTCTTGCATCTGTTCAGTAATAGATCACAGATGACGTCAAAATGTGGTAAGAACAAAAACGTGGCACACGAGGAGCGAGGCGATAGCCGAGTATGTCACTGATGATATAAAACTCGATAGCTGCACGCTACCTGTTAACCATATCCAGGAGCCATAATCAGGGACGGAGACCGTAAGCGCGCGCCATTTCTAGTATTGGGGTTGGCGCCATGATATGGGACAATTTTTCTATTTTTAGAACAAATTGCGCCATCGCCTGCGGCACACGTGCGTACATTGCTGCGAGGATTTTCGCGGATGTCGCGCAGGGAAATGGCGTCCGAAATTCCCGAAATCGTTTATGCTTTTGGCGCACAACTCAACGCCTTTATGACTGTTGGAATTTTGCTTCAGTATCTTCGCCGTAAGTTGCTCCAGTTTGAGTGAAGACAGAGCCGAATTTAGAACGGTATGTCCCGCTTTATATCGCTGATCAAGTTGAGTTCGGCTGTTCCTTTTACAAGAACTTCACATTACTCCAATCTAAATTTCATATGTGAAGATGATTAACAGCTTTTCCAGAGAAAAAAAAAACACTAGTTGGATATGTTTGGATATAGCAGCGTTTAGGCCCAATAAGTGACAATAGGTTTATGTCCGTAAATGCTGCTAAGTTTTGTTTGTGTAAAAATCCAATAAATTGTCTGTTGTCGATGAATGAGAGCGCCCGCCGATGCGTGTTTTGCACAGCTAGTAAAACATGACAAATTAGACTTCGTACTTTGGTGTGAAAACGTCGTCGAACTCATATAGTATCTCTAGTTTTTGAATATGTTTAAGGTTGACTAATGTTTGAGAACATATTAAAAGCTTAGCTGAAAATATGTGAATACAGCAGAAAAAATCAGAAAAGTTACGATGCCGCTTTTAATGAACTCGAATAAAGATTTCGATTGAGTCAAAACTCCTTGTCTATTTTATTTTCGCAGTGTAAAGTTTCACTATGTGAAAGAAACACTCATGATGTTAGTAGCCTTTTGACGAACGTTGGTGAAAATTGTTGTAGTATATCAGCACAAAAGACAACGACACAAATCTTTTTCACGATTTGTTCACAATCTGAACTTTAAAGTGCACGCGCTACACTGTATGCAAATGAACTACTCGTACGCGTCAGACTTGCCTTTAAAAAACTTTTGCAAACTCGCCAAACGAGTAGAAACAACAAGAAAATTCAAACACAAGTTTTGGTTATGATAAAGCATTGTTTGGCAAACTCACAAATTAACTCGATACCGGAGTAAACAGTTTTCTTACAGAACGTTTCTCTACAAAACAAACACAAAAGTTTACGGGACTAGGAAAACTAGCCGGCGAGCGGATTTTATTAATTCACAGCACGAAATTAAAAAAATTCTCGACCCTGAATAACACACCTTTTCCACTAAATCAGGGCATAAACGTCCATAGAAGAGCCCTGGTTCTTCTCTGCCTTATTCCCCGTCATCGCTGTGAAAAATCGGCAAGAGAATCTCGCAGCTCTCAACATCCGCGCGAGAGCCCAAGAGAAGTGCGTGGATCAGCGCGGATATATGACGTCAGGATGGCGCAATTTGTTCTAAAAATAGAAAAATTGTCCCATATGATGGGTCCGCGCGCATCACAAGACTTACGGTCTCCGTCCCTGAATATGGCTCCTGCCATATATTAATAATTTCGTAAGCTTAAGTTTGTGATTGAAGTTTTGCAAGTTAAAAGTCACGTCTTTGTAGTTTTTCATTTCAAATCGAAAATACGCAAAGATCATTCAAAGTCGAAAATCTCATTCTTATAGTTTACTACCTTTTAATCTGATGTGATTTTAGGACGCAGATAATCGACAGGAAGAGTACAGGAGCTATTACGAAGATGTATTGTTTCCGACACTCACCAAACGCTACAGAAAGAAATATGGTGGATCATTTCCTTTGTCGAGTAAGCCGTTTTCGATTTCGTGGGTCCAGGCTAGTGATTATTTATAAAAGAACAAACTTACTGATTTGCAATCACTATTGGTGGGGAAAAAATGGGAAAAAGAGCTCCTAGGGATTTAATCCTAGTTTGGAAAATATACCTATTAGTCCCAAAATGGTCAGGATTGTTGAATTCCTTCTTTAGAAACTGTCTGTATTTATTGATGATGTCCATGTTTATATCCTGTTCTAGTTGAAGAAAAGATTGACATGATAATGGAAAAGTTACAAATCTCACCTGGCTGTGATGCCTTAAAGAATCAAGTGAGTAACTTTGTTTTTTACTCAAAGGATTTAGTCTCGTTCTCGTGCATTCGGTTCGGCTAACATTCCTGACGTTATTTGAACTTTCAGCTGACTGGAAACGGAATTGAAATAACTCCAGTATTTGGAAATTAATTTTGCGTGCAGACTATCAAATCCGCCACCATTTGTTCCGTAACCAGAATTGTTCCATGCTCGTCCTTGTTTCTTTTTACAGTCGAGTATTTATTTCCAGCACATTCCAGACTTAGATTTTGATGTGTCATTATAACCATTCTTTATCAATTGATGCTACAATCATGGTATCAAACAACTGCCCAATCACTGGTTAATATGCTGATATTATTTTCGTGACACAATAGGTTACCATAGCAACACTATGACCTGCTAAAAACACCCTTAATTTCAGCTTTAAGCGCTTATCATTTCAAAAACGGCACGGTATTTTTTTTTTCTTTTCATAGAGCTTTGATAAGCCGGATGAAATGCAACTTTTGACAAAGTTTAAAAAAGTCTGCACGTGGGGTTCAGAGCCACCTTAACTTTTAAAAAATTTAAGGCAGCTCTGAACCCCATGTTACCCCCTATGGTAACTTATTGTGTCACGAAAATAATACCAACGTGTTCACCGATGATTGGGCAGTTTTTTGATACCATGAATGTAGCATCAACTTATGAACAATGGTAATAATGAGCCATCAGTATTTACGTTTTGGAAAGTGCTGGAAACTGTTTTGAGCCACTTTAACTGGTCCATTTTTAACTAGTACACAAGTCCAATTAAGAGGTGAAGACTTCATGATCACTATAATTATGGCGTGACTAATTAAATGCTTTTGAACAAAAAACTTACCTGCCTCTTGAATTGTAACAGTCCACAATTTGAGAAATGTTTAATTTGTCTCGTCTCTTACAGGATGAATGCTACCTGAGTGCCTCTAAGTATCGCACGGATAGTACTTCCGTCGATTTTCCTTTACCAAAGAGCGAGAGTCCATCAATCCAATACATACCGATGTCATCCATTGCATAGACCAGAGATACATTCAAATCGGAAAATGACAACTTATGCATGTGTAAATGAGTAGAGTAGATTCATGATTTCTCGAACTCACGATTTTGGAACCTCCCGATCGCGATAACTAAAAGTAACTGTTACCACCACCCTGATTTCTCGAACCGGCTACACGATTTTTCAAACCAATTAAAGTTTCCTTTCCACTGGATGTTCAAAAAATCGAAATCCACTGAAGTTTTAGTTCAAGGGGTGAGATTGTGCGTGTTCATTTCTCGTTTTTTTTCTTTTTGGTTTTTGTTTTTTGTTTTTGTGTTTGTAGATGAGGTTGTCTGTAAGGAGACTGAACTTTCACTGACCTGAACTTATATATTTGTTTCTCTTCGCTTGATGTTTTCGCCTGATTTTCATTATATTATTATTTTTAGTCCGATTACAAAGTGGACCCACTTCATGTTTCAATACTTAAAAGCGTGAAGCAGTAAAAAAGGAAAGGATTAGCTGTCAGGATACAAAAGAAAGGGTTTCGTTTCTGTTTGCTTCCGGAGTTTGTTTGGTAATGAGATGCAATACCATAGTGAGTGTGGCCCACCTCTTAATAGGGGAAGATTAATCTTGCTTGGTTCTTTCTTTCGACTACCTACATGCGAATTTAGATTTTCACATGCAAAACAGTGTTTTTAGTATATTGCACGTAAACAAGAAACTCGCAGAACTTAAAAGTGGGCTGGGGAACCTTTGCTAAACAAGGTCCTGTGTAGGATAGCGAACATTTTGGAAAATAGCGATAAAAGTCACGAAAAAGTGTGAGGTGTGTGTTAGTCAGGGCATAGTTAATAGACGGAATGGTTTAGAAGCCGAGTAAACATACAAGAAGCAAACAAGCAGACTAAGATTTCCGTTGAAAGATCCGTGACAGCACATCTTTTGTGTTAGGTTCATATGCGTAAATTACGTAATCTCAATTTTTCTATATGTTTAGTGGAAGGAGTGTACATAACCACCTTGGTATTTTGTCAGGTTTTGTACAGGGTCAAGTCTTAAAATAGCCAACGAAATCATAGACAAAGAACTTTGCCAGGTTTCATAACCATTTCCTCTTTTAACTATGGTCAGGATGTGTGAGAATATTCTCAGTTACAACGTTTGGTATATTACGTACACGTAAACAAGAAGCTCGAAGAAATTAAAACTGGGTTGTGGGAACTGTTTTGTAAACGAGATCCTGTCCAGCATGGTGAAACGTTTGGAAAACAGTGATACAAGTCACCAAATAGTATGAGGTGTGTAATTAGTCAGGTGTGTGTGAATATTGTCAGGTGTGTAATATTGGCAATGAAATCAATGGAATATTTTATTAGTGTGGAGATTTACAGTGTGGTTCAGATGAAGTGTGTGTCTGTTCCTACTGTTAAGGTCTCGCATTCCTGTAATACTTGCAGAAAAAAAAATAAAATATGAAAAAAGAGTGACTAAAAAGTTATTGTTGCTATTGTTGTGATCAACTGCCAAAACTAGAAGCATCAGTGTTCTCTTCTCAGTCACTTGTTACTGGGATTGCACTTATATTAACTCTTCACCTCCATAATTTTCACCAAAAATGCCGCTTTTAGCCATAAAATCAGTTTTTTGGCTTGCATGACGTTATATGGGCCTTAGTTTTGCTGAAAAAACGCTATTTTTGTTCTAAAAGGAAGATAGTGTCCCAAGATAAGTTTAAAAATGTACATATTTTTATTTCGTGCATGCGCATAAGCAATTCTTTTCTTTTCTTTTTTTTGCGGATTGTCCCTTCCGATTTTTTTTCCTGCCCCTTAACATTTGCTCAGTCATTTCATTCCCGCTAGCTTTTACTTTTCATATTCTTTCTGGCTGCTGTAAAAAGGTAAATGAATGTTAATTATGGGCAAAACCGGAAATGGGACCACGATCAATTATAGGTATAATAGGCTATTTTGCCACCTTTTTTGCACCAAAACTGATAATGTTGCTTTCCAGTTTGCTACGTTAGAATGCCTTCGATATCCAAAACCGCCTCTTGTGCGGATACGCCCACCTCTACTGTCTTGTTTCACGACTGGCTGGTGAAATTTAAACTGATGACGACCCAAGTAGTACAAAGAGCATTACCACTTAGCGCCAGTATATGGGATGTTGGGCGAGGTTAACGAAATGAAGAAGATCTACTTAAAGCTATCCTTACAACGACGAAGCCACTCAACCCAAGAGGATCGAACTTCTTCGGTGCAAAAAGTTTTATCTTCGAATTAGTGAAAATTTTAACACAAAAATCATGTCACAATTTCCCGGTAAATCAAAGCACACAAAAGTTTTTTGGGCAGAAGTTTCTCACACAATTTAGACAATTAAAACTGAAATGATTTTTTGTCTAAGAACCTATTGTTCTTTGCCAGGTTAAGCAGGTTCTTTTATTTTTGGGTATTTAACTGGTGCCAAATTTCAGCCTGTAGGGTCTTAAATCACAGGATCTTATATGCGGGTTTTACTGTATTCTGCTTTCTACACATGACTGATAATAGACCTTTTTCGCTTGTACATTTTGTTTTCCCAATACAGATCATGTGATGATACTCAGGAGATTTGATCCTTTGTCTTGTTCATTAAAAAGAGTACATGCAGACATATTCATGCTTGCATGTACCCTTTTCAATGAATAAAACAAAAGATCAAATCTCCTGAGTATTATCACATGATCTGTATTGGGAAAACAAAATGTACAAGCGAAAAAGGTCTATTGCCGTTGTATTTTTCATCCGCCATATATCAAGCAAACGTTTTGTTTCATCATAGCCTCAAAACAGTACTGTATCTCTAAACTTGCTTCCCGACAGTCTCCGCTTTGTCGCCATCGCTTCGGTTTTAATTGATATCGAAATAATCGCGTGAGGTAGTTTCAAATGAATGTTTCTATCATGAATGCAATCGCGCAATGCAACACATATGCATGATGTGAACAGTTTTCGAAGAAAAACATGTTTCATTTGTGATTAAACTAAACATGTTTGGGCGTAGTGTCAACACCTCCACTCGTTGCCTATTTTCTTTATGCCTCCTAAAATACGGAAAAGCCTTACCTGTTTCAAATGCCGTCGTTGCATTTCGAGGGGAAATAAAGCAACCAAGTCGGGAACAAATCTCACACTTCAAACTGTTCTCTTTTCCCGAGAGAGTGTGCTTGATGATAAATTCAAGTTCTTGGAGCTTTTCGTTAGCATTCTTCAAGGGAAGATCGCCTCTTGGGGATAAATTACCTTGATATATGAAAACTTGTTATCTCCAAGTGGCAAAAAGAAACCCGTGAGGAATGGGGCTGACCAAGTAGCGATTCTTATGGTAAATCCTGCCGTGAAGTCAAAGTATATTTCATTGGTATAGTTAACTTTTTCTACGCAGAAAACTGATGACAAAATAAATGAATTTAATTTACGACCTTGATCACCATGAGTCCTCCATAGCTCAGTGATTAGAGCGTCCAGCCAGTATTCTGGAAGGTCGTGGGTTCGTCTTTCGTTGAGGAACTCAAAAACTTTTTTCGGAGTAATTCGACTTCACAACGTTTCTTAGTTTATTTACTTTATCCAAGTCACCATTTCACTTCAGTATCAAAAAAACAACGATTATGTCAAGCACTTCACGGGCTTTATCAAAGCCCCAGCGCAATGACCTGTCCTGGCACTAATCGTTAGACCAGCGCGCGTAATGATAAGAGCTATATAATTGGACCAGTCGGAGTACAATTCAGGGAGCAATCGTGAGTAATTTCAAAATCGGACGAGCGCGAAGCACGAGGCCGATTTGAAATCAAGAGCACGATTACTCCCTGAATTGGGGTTAGACACATTGTACCCGTAGATTTCACAATCATGGATCAGTTAGCGTCAACCTAAAAACCGTACCGTTATGTTCGTGTCAGTCCATTATGCTAGTGTATTGCTGGCTGAAATTTCGCCCATGAATCCACGGTTCCCAGAGGTCTTGATCCCCAGTTTTGGTTGATTGAACAATGGCCCTTGAACCCTGAACAGCTTAAGTTTGAACATAGTTAGTAGAGGGGAATGGTTATGAAACTCGTCAAAGTTCTTTGTCGTATGTTATTGTTCGCTTTTTGGCCTTGACCCTGCACAAGACACAATAGTTGTTTACTCCGTACCGAGCAACTAACCAATAGAAACGTGTTGGTTACGTAACTCATGCATAGTGTATGAGTGTAAAACAAAAGATTGTGCAGGTCGTGGACCTTCCAACATAAATCTTGGTATCTTTGTTTGTTGCTTTGATGTTTGCCGGGCTTCCTAACCAGTCCCCTCCATTAACTATGGTTTGAACAAGAGAATTCTGACACTAAAGACGACAAGAGACGTCTACACTATGCGATGTTAACACAAGAATCTAGCAAGTGAAGTGAAGCACACTGAGTCATAGTGACAATTGACTTTATATCAACACCTCTCAACATGAACTGCATATTGTCATGTGCGAACTTGGACTATCACACAAATCTTATTGAACTCTTGATGTATTAGCACGCAGATAGTCTGCTTTCAAACTCTGACACACCAAATCTGTTACAATAATACATGCGTTATGCTGTATAACTTAGCAGCGTGTGCGTTCTCTAGAGACCCTCTCCCTCTAGTTTGACCTAGTTAAATACTCGTAGTCAGTTGCGATGCAGATTTGAACGAGGAAACGTCTTCCTTCATTTTACTACAAAAGGTAAGTTTATTTTTTATTCGAATCAAGTGCGGTTGTGTAGCTCATCTCAAGGTCTTTTTACTGACTGAACTACTTAATGTGTTCGATACGAAGTTTATCACATAATTTGGAATACATTCATTTCTATGGGGTTGTCTGTCTGTAGTCTCCTGAACTCCGTCTCGATGTTAGAACTATTTTAGTCTGATTCGTTTAAATATTCATTCTCTCGACATGCTATTAGCACTGGTACACTTTGCTTTACTAATATTCGGGAATGCCTACGGCGAACCTTTTAATGGTGGCGTTGGTCCTGAAGTACAAGAAGCGAGTAAAGCAACATTTTTTGCTAAATTTTTGTCTAATATTCTTTTGGATTATCGAGGTCAGGCCGTTTAACCACAAATAAGCTTAAATTGCCGCAAACGCAACAAACCTTTCATTGATAGAGAAGGACTGTTACTTGTATTATTAACGATAAAACAACTGAAATGTCATCGAACCATATTCTTGAACGTTAATTCATTCCGGCCTGTTCATTGAAGCGTCCAACGTTCTTCAGTGATTATATATCAATGCTTAGGGCTATCGACCGCATTGAGAAGCACTTATAACTCATAGAAAACAATTACGACTTGAAAACCAGAAATATGGCAAAGCTGAATGAAGTTGAATGTTCAATTACGTAATTTTGGATGTTGAATCTTCAAACTACAAAGTCGAATCGTGTAAAACACAAACCGCGTGATTCCCTAGAAACGCTATCCCTTATGCTAGTTAACTGTATTGTAATTCAAAAGTTTTGGTTTGAAGTAATTAGCTGGTGGAAAATCACAGTGGTGAATGTTTGTTATTTGAGAAGACTTAAGTGTAATGTATGGCTATAATCCCGAAGATCCTAAAATGCATGTTCTTAATTGTAATTATATCCTCCTTGGCAAGAGACATACCTTCCTGCAAAGGAGCGAATATAAACCCCCAAGCTTTGATCACTTTCTTGAATTTGTTAAAGACAAGTTAATTGTGCAAAGATCGATTTTATATTCCAAAGGACAAAAGGCCAAATTTCTTTCACTATGGAAGCCTCTCCTCTCCTTACTGTAAACGAGAATCACTTCGTGAATTTTACCGGGGCCACTTTGCCTTGGCAACCCACGTTTACACTAGCATGCATAAGGGTCGTTTATATCAACAAGTTTGTCGCGCGACATGGAATTCTTTTTTATCGCAAATATTTTTTAGAGAAAAAAACAACGTCTAATTACTAACTTGAAAAGAGAAAATGATATCTCTCTGTGTACTCATTTCTATGGAGTGTGATTCCCATCAAAAATAAAAGTTTAATTATGATATTCAAATATGCAGTTTTGGCATTCAAATATTCAGTTGTGAAATTCAATTATGGAGTTCTGAAATTTAAATATTCAATTGTGATATTTAAATATGCAGTTTTGTCATTCAAATATTTCATTATGCAGTTTTGACATTCAAATGTTTCATTATGCAGTTTTGACATTCAAATATTTCATTATGCAGTTTTGAAAATCAAAGTTCAATCGCGCTTTTGAAATATGCGTATACGATTACCGTTGGAACTGGTAACTGAGTTGTGATATTCAGATATCCAATTACGGCATTCGAAACTGAATTCGATTTTCGGATTTTCATTTTCAATCTTGAAGTGAACTTATTCATTCGGCATGACACTCAGTGACCCGTTTTCGAAGTCAAACCGAGTAGGCTGGGCATCACTCACCAACACAATAATTTATTTCCCGCCAAAATAGTAATTTAGTCCACCATCTGGTTGCATGAAAACATGGCGGACGATGAAGACGTTAGAATCGAAATAAGGAATCACTTACTTCATGTTTTAAATACGATCATCAGGGATTTAGAAGCAGGAAATCTGCAAAATGATTGCCTCGACAGTTTAGAATTTCGCGTTGATTGGCTTTACAGTGTCGTCAATAGATGCCAGAATGTTGTCATTATCGATGGTAGAGTGGTAAGTTGTATAAGAGAGGTCAGAGATAGTCTCCAGAGTCCTCCGTTGCGAAGCCCGAATTCGCTATGCTAAGCAGGAAGAATTTTCACCAGTGAGAGAGGGAGACCAAGGTTTCAAATACCATGCACACAGTTACAATTCCTGATTGAGAAGGGATTTAATGTTCGCGAAATCGCTCAACTGTTCGGTACAAGTACTAGTACTGTTCGATTCTAACGTCTTCATCGTCCGCCATGTTTTCATGCAACCAGATGGTGGACTAAATTACTATTTTGGCGAGAAATAAATTATTGTGTTGGTGAGTGATGCCCAGCCTACTCGGTTTGACTTCGAAAACGGGTCACTGAGTGTCATGCCGAATGAATAAGTTCACTTCAAGATTGAAAATGAAAATCCGAATATCGAATTCACTTTCGAATGCCGTAATTGGATATCTGAATATTACAACTCAGTTACCAGTTCCAACGGTAATCATATACGCATATTTCAAAGCGCGATTGAACTTTGATTTTCAAAACTGCATAATGAAATATTTGAATGTCAAAACTACATATCTAAATATCACAATTGAATATTTGAATTTCAGAACTCCATAATTGAATTTCACAATTGAATATTTGAATTCCAAAACTTGATATTTGAATATCATAATTAAACTTTTATTTTTGATGGGAATCACACTCCATACATTTCGATGATGAAATTCGGGATGAAGTTACGCCTCGGCTTTCATAAAAATCACGCCGGCCAAGGGCGCCTATGCTTTGTCGCATAAAAATTGGCATAAAATCTACATTAAATCAAAAGGTAGCCTGAATTTCAGCAACCTCGTTCCCAGGGTCTCTCATCTTACCGCCCCCTGAGGCGAGCGAGGAGAGACCCTGGCACACGCTGGTCACGTGTCTCCAAGAATCTTGGAGATGACAATTAACTTATTGAAGGGAAGGGTGGTCTAGTAATAATTTTGTCTATACTTAACCTACGGGAGTGCGGGATGTGGTTGTCACCAAAATAAACCAGGAGCGATATGATGCTCTTATTCTGCAAATGCTGGCGAAAACCTCATCCATCATCTGATAAAGGAATATCAAAGTTGCTGTAGGTTGTGTGGTTCGGATGTGGTTCAATTAAGGACGTTACATATTGTAAAAATCTCCTCAACAAGGCGAATGAAGAATTGCACGCTACGTCCCAGGCTGTGTATGGAAGATCTTCGACTCATCTGATCATTTCCTCGGAATGAATTAAAACCAGGTCTACTGTGTAAGTTGTGAACGGCGATAAAACAGTTTTAGAGTAATCAGGGGATCAATGAAAGCCAAAGTTACTTCCAGAGGAGCGAAAGGGTGAAAAGATTTATTGGTGTCGGCAGCGCCGTCGGGACGAATTTGTGAATGAAAAATGCTCCTCCGAAATGCTTTCATGGCACTTTATTGCCTTTTGCTTTTCATACAGAACCTGTTATTGCTATATCAACAATTAATTATAGTTTTGGTCGCTAGGATTCGGCTGTTATTCATTTTGGAGGTTTTAATTCATCAGAGAAGACGCCGCCATCGCCGTCGTTTTCACCCGCACTGGATATTTCCTCGCCCTGCAGAATCTTGGTTCGAAATTCATCTGCACCTGTCCAGTGCCATTTTCCTGAGATCTTGCTCCGTAGAAATATGCGAATGGGTAGAGAGTCATTCGATGGTTTAACTGGTGTTCTAATATGTTCAGTGAGAGAACACTCGCGGGAAGTCATACGGTCACGTTCGCTTCGTAAATAATTATATGCTGCAAAATTTGACGACCCAATGACGAAGGGATGTCAAGGAACAAAGGATTTTCTCGCCTGACAAAATTTTTACAGCCTCTAAAGCTAGTCGACGGAATCTTTGAAGTTTCGTAGCGCTTGCAAAAATTTTGGTGGGTGCAAAAAATCGTTCGCACTAGAAATGGCTTCGCGTTGACAGATTTTTTTGCAAACCAAACAAAATTTCGCGTAGTGCGAACTGGGCCTTTGACTACTTTGTTTAGGCTCGCCATTCGCCATGCAAGACATGTTTTGAGGTTTTTAGTATTGGTTCTCCAAGGACAAAGATTAAGATGCTCCGTGAAAATAATGCTTACTTTGATTCTATGTTGTGACACTGGGACCGGATATTTGATTGGAACTGAAGGCACTGTGTGTTGCTTCTTGATCACGGATATTATATTATCTTCTTCCAACCAGCTTTTCTTCAGAGACTGCCGTAGCTTTACTTCGAGAAAGCTATACAATTTTCTAGAAACATTGTTATGTTTTTTGCAACAATCTGAATATTCGAAATTTCATCCTGAAGGCTAAGTACTGCTAAACATCGCGGGTAATGTCAGTCGCAGCACAGCGCGATACTTTGAATTTGACAAAGCTCAACGCGACAAATTGCCTGATTACAGAGGACCCCTCCCTGATGTTCTCAATTGTCAAAGCAGCACGTGACCAGCGTGTGCCAGGGTCTCTCCTCGCTCGCCTCAGGGGGCGGTAAGATGAGAGACCCTGGGAACGAGGTTGGAATTTCAGCCGTCTCCTCCTCTCGCTAAGTCTCAGGAGAGAGACGTCTGAAAGCACTGGGCGATAATGCTGTCCGGTGACGTCACGAGTGAAATGTGGTAATTTATGAAATTTTACACACGACCTTCAGCACAAAAACAAGTCTAGACAAAACCGTTAAGTTTTGGTGACGTCAATCATCTCCGCCTCCTTATCGACTTTATGCAAAATTTACAAAAAAAGTCTTAAACTTTGCAGCGGTCCACTCGTAAAAATTATCATTTTACTTTCAGTATGCTCGGTTAGCTCACTAAATACACTGGAATTAAATATTCCTTGAAATTTGTAACTGAAGACGGGCGGATTGTAATTGGGTTTCTCAACGGCCATTCGCATGCATGAATGACCCCGAGTCGGAGAGCAAGCAAATCTACAACGCAGCGAACTTAATTTTTTTCTTTGCGTATTCGTGGGGCTACGGACTGAGCAAAACTTCTAATGAAACTTACAATTTTGTGGTAATAGGTTATAAGTTTTATAGGTTTAAATATATGTTCAGCCTGTAGCCCCAAGAAAATACGTGCAGAATAATTTGTTTGCTCGCGTGCAGATTTGCTTGCTCTCGGCGGCAGCACTTTTCCACGGGTGGCGGGTGACGGATTGTATCATTTATAAGAAAATTTTTTTTTATTACAAAATTTTTCTTCGCATTTTTCTAAAATAATGGAATGCTGTTCATGACTCCTTCTTAATTTACGAAACGTAACGTGTCATAAAATGATCAAAGCTTCTTCATCGCAATACCCGTAAGTAATGTAACAAACCTTCAAATACAGTGTTTGTTCGATCAATGTTGCATGATTCCTTCATGATTTACGTGAAAACGGCTGTACTAACGGAAGATATAGATAAGGCAACAGCAGAAGTCACTAGATCGTTCAATGGTGTGAAGGTAGTAAGTGCGCAACAAAAAGAGGGCATCGTGAATTATATTCAAAGGAAAGACATATTGGCGGTCTTGCCGACCGGCTATGGAAAGTCACTCTTGTTCCGGTTACTACCTGGCATATGCCGTGCGCTCAATACGATGGGATATACGACTTACCCGAATTGAAGAAAGCAATTATTTTAGTTATTTGCCCATTCAACGCGCTTATTGAATCGTGCATTAAGGAGTTGCTTCATACCGCTCAATTCGTCTCAATTCCGGTTTGATTGACAGATTAGTTCCATCAAATTGCTCTGCGCCACCCGCTACCCGTCACCCGCTACCCGCCACCCGCTACCCGCCACCCGCCACCCGTGGAAAAGTGCTGCCGTGCTCTCGGAGTCATTCATGCATGAGAAAGACTGTTGAAAAGCCCAACAAACGTCTTCATTTATCGATTTCAAGGAGTGTTTAATGTCAATGTATTTAGTGTGCTAACCGTACATATCGAAAGTAAAATGATAATTTTTACGAGTGAACTGCTGCAACTTTTCAGACTTTTTTTCAGGTAAATTTTGCATACGACTAACTTTCGTTTGGACTTCGTTGAAAGTTCAATCGCTACTGACTAGTGGAGCCATATGATAACTATGATATATTAAGGACTTCCCATATCCCGTAGGCAAGTTTACGAATACATCTCTTCCGCTAAGAAATTCTGCAACTGCCTTTTCCTGTTGCGGATAGAGGTTGTGAACTCCAAATGTCGAGCATACACCAAAAACGGCTTTAACTCTTGTGGCTTTAGCTCGCGATTTTCTTCTGCCATCTTCAGTGAACGCGCAAAGTTTGGCAATAAAATTATTCAAATTATTCGCGTTGGGCAAATAAATTAACGCGGCAACCAATCAGAACCACTACCAGGTTGTCACCGGATAGCATTATCGCCCAGTGCCTTCAGACGTCTCTCTCCCGAGACTTAGCGAGAGGAGGAGACGGCTGAAATTCAGGCTAATCAAAAGGCTGATTCTTAACGATATCCAAAGGAAGTAAATTTAATCATGGCGCGTTGCGGGCCAAATCTACAAACTTCCAGAGTCTTGTTTTCATTCCTAAAACGGATAAATTACATCTTTGGCACTTAAGATGGAAAGGAACAACATAAGTCGATGTTTAGGTGGCCTCAGAATGGAAGAGCAAGGTAAACGGAGCACTCAAACCTTTCTTGTAAATAATTTTTCCTTCCTCAGTTCAACCGTGGCGCAAACAAGACGATCGGTGCGCTTTCAAGTGAGTATTGAATACAGATCGCAGATTTAAAGCAGCTGCCTGGACTTAAGAAAACAAAATGGTAATGTACATTATTAGTTCGAAGTTGAATTCAGCTTTTAGCACGAAAGGCAAAGCCACAGGCGATAAAATAACTGCAAAACTTGTGGGAAAAACTCACGCTTTCGCTTTTGCGTGAATAATTAATTCCAACATGCGGTCATGCAGCGAATCAGTCTGTGAAATTTTGAACATTTTTGGGCTTTTAGATACGTTCTTGTGCCTCATCTTGAATGAAAATTTATTGTTATTAAACTCCCTGTCTCGTTTCTTTCATTTAGTTGCCTTCATTTGAGAGTTTTCAGTTTTAATAGTGAACAGTATTTTTACACGCTGGATTTCTGCACATTTAAATTACGGCGACCCCCGTGATTTGTTTGTTTAGTATATTCGCTTCCCTCGAATATATTTTATTGTGTCTTGTTCAGCTTCTACG